>PVIU01004812.1:0-78336 GCA_004026605.1 Ondatra zibethicus | reverse complement strand
GGAGGGGTACATTTGTGGTCACAGCCCTGTGTTCCTGCTGCCACCAGTTATGTCCAGGGTCCACAGCCTGTGGCCTTCTGGGCAAATGTGCCTCACCTCTGTTCATTTCTGTACACCCCTTTCTTAGGCATCCCAAAGGCATTGACTCAGAAGCCACATCTTATCATTTTAATTGCTTTTCTGGGCCAAATACTCTGACCCTTCTATTTGGGAGTTAGCAGTGTGAAGTTCTCCAGGAAAGAGAGAACTATTAGTTCTCTAATTATAGTGTGGGTAAGTTTCAAAACTGGTTTTCATGAATACCTGCATCTTTCACCTCTTAAGTTCTCTTAAGTTAAGGAGGCTGTGTGGTTTTGATTGACTTAGAGACCATAGCTGACCCCATGTCCCCTTCTTTAATGTTTTTTTTTGCATTGGCTCAAAGGGAGCTCAGCTTCCAAAGCCTGAGGATTTTGGTCTCTGTTATTTAAGTGTGGTCTATGGTCTGAAATCACTGGTTTCTTCTGGGAAATGGAATGGGAGGGCAGCACTCAGGACCCTGCTTCAAATGTCTCGACCCAGAATCTGAATTTTCAGTAAGGCCCTGGTGACTCTTAGGAACACCAAAGCTTGGGAAACTTGGCTCAAGATTTAGATAATGTCTGGGATTCCAGCGTGTTGACTTTGCTGTGTCTTATATGACTTCCTAGCAGACTCCAGGAGACTTTTCTGGTCTTTCATCTTAGCTCCCCTCTTTGGGATCGAATTCCACATGGTTAATCCAAGAGACACTTGTGCTGCTCCTGCCTACAAGGAATGAATGTGGGTTGATCTCACTGTGACTCCCCAAACTTCTGTGACAATGACAGGGACATTGATGCCAGTGCATGTCATGCTACCTTCAAATCCAACTTTGTTTCTTCAGCAGCAGGCTAAGTGTTTTTATTTATTTATTTATTTTTGGTAGTGGGGAGTGATTGGTCCCACCTTGTATCCAAATTCTGATTTTACTCCTAAAACCTATGCTACAGGAAACAGTCCTCAAATTCTATCCTCTTAGCCTTGGAGACTTATTTTTTGGTATGACTCTGTCTGTCTGTCTGTCTGTCTCTGTCTCTCTCCCTCTCTCTCTATATATATATTATATATATAAATTTGATGTGCATGTGTGTGTCTGAGTAAATGCATGTGCATCATGTGTGTGTAGTACCTACAGAGGCCAGAAGAGGGAACCAGAGTCCCTGGAACTGGTGTTAGAGGCCGATATAAGCTGCCATGTGGGTGCTGGGAATTGAACCCTGGTCCTCTGGAAGAGTAACCAGTGCTCTTAACCACTGAGCCATCTCTCCAGCCCTGCTGTGGCTTTTGGACACAGCATTTCTTTCTTTCTTTCTTTCTTTCTTTCTTTCTTTCTTTCTTTCTTTCTTTCTTTTGGTTTTTTGAGACAGGGTTTCTCTGTAGTTTTGAAGCCTGTCCTGGAACTCGCTCTGTAGACCAGGCTGGCCTTGAACTCATAGAGATCCGCCTGCCTCTGCCTCCTGAGTGCTGGGATTAAAGGTGTGTGCCACCACTGCCTGGCAAGGACACAGCATTTCTTGTATTTCAGGCTGTGCCTGAGCTCTCTGGGTAGTGGAAGATGACCTGGAACTCCTGACCCTTCTGTCTCTACTTCCCCGGCACTGGAGTTACAAATACGTGCCACCTTGCCAGGTTTGTATGTAGTCCTTGGGACTACATGTATGCTGGGCATACACTCTATCAACAGTTCCATCCCCAGCCCCTCAGAGGCATTTGTGCTATAGCTTGGGTTCAGTATCTACTCCAGTTTGTAGTACAATAGGTATCGGGCAATGTTTTTAAAATCTTGATACTATTTTAGTATATTACATTATCTTAATGCTATTATATTTCTATAAGTAGGAAAAGTAATGAGAGATGCATTTAATTAAATGTAGGTGGGTTCTCAGCTTTCTCTGAAGTCGCTGAGTGGATGTCATCTCCCTGATCATCAAGAGTTCCAAACTCCCTGTGTCTGGTCCTGACCTTGAAGGCGGAGGTGGCACAGTCTGCATGCATTCGGTAAGGTGAAGCTCAGAAACGAGATTAGAATGTACACTTACCTGCACGGGGTGGAGCCTGGTTTTGATGCTTCCTACGCCTTCCACGGTGGTGACAGCAACCCCATGCAGGGAGCACAGGGGCACCAGACATGCCGTGACGGAGAAGTGTCTTTGTATGAGAAACACAAAGAAAACCGAGTGAAGTGACAGGTACTGCCCTGTGGAGAACCAGGAACTGAGAAGGGTGGCGGAGACTCTCTGGAGTCTTTGACAGATGACTGGGGGACTGTAGGGGTAATGACAGATTTGGGGGACCACGGGGGCGAGAGCCCTCTCTGCTCACTCTATGCCATCTATGAGAACTGGGGGTCCTCAGTGTGAACTCAGATGTTATGAATTTCGGAAAATCTTTACAGTCTTAAAACAGATCCGACTAGGAGCAGCAGGAATGGTCCCGGGCCGCCAGAAGGGTGGCTGGGCTTCTCTTAGTCTTCCTTAGAGCAATGACCTTATCACGATTAAAGGTTATTTGCCTTTTGCCCATATCAACACAGTTTAATTCATTTCCTTATTAATTTAAGTTCTCTCCGTAAAATCATTTAACAGTGTGGGGGTGATCTGTGTTCTGAAGCAGTCTTGGTATGGACCGATGGTGTGGATGGAACCCAAGTTCTCGAATCTGACTCTTAAGGGGTGAGATCATGGCTCAGATGCTTCCTTTGAAAGACTGGTCCCAGTTCAAAACAAACAAGCAAACAAGAAAGAAAGAAAGAAAGAAAGTAAAAAAGAGAGAGAGAGCATTAGCTTCCAGGTCAGAAAACCTATGTATTCAAGTTGTTGATCAGCAGGGTTATGTGGCCTTGAGCACATCTCCTTTTCAGTTTGAGCCTCCGTTTCCTCGAGTAGGAAATAAACTGTTGGCTTGTCTTGGTTCTGAGCCCGTAGTACACGGATGAGCCTTGGGAGGATCATAGTCCCTCACAAGTGATATGCAGAGGGCTATCAGTGTAATGTTCTGTCCTGTCTCTTTAAGAGACAAGCCACGCCCACTCCCTTCCAGCTTCCAGCCTCAGACTCTCTCACCCTCTCTCTTTCTCCCTCTGTTCCACCCCGCAAGAGGCAGCTGCCCGCTTCTCTCCTCTCTCCCCTCTCTTTTTCTTTTCCTCGCTCTCTTCTCTCTCTCTCTATCTCATACATGACCATAGCAGAGGGCTGTTAGTTCATACATGATCATAGCAGAAGGCTCACGGCATTTGTGGGGATTTTCATCGGGATCTAAGAAGGGGAGACACTAAGGACCTGGCCTCTTATAGTTATAGGATAGAATAGAAGTCAGACAGAGGCAGTTCTCTCTCTTGGCTTCTGGACCTCGGGGAGCTACCTTGTCTTCCTGGATGCTGGGTCGTGTCTGGACAGCATCACGGTGCAGGCCCCACAGCCTCCTGTACCACAGGCGTACTTGGTCCCTGTGAGACGCACTGGAGAGGGAGAAGTCAAGAAAAGATGCAAAGCCTCTGAGGTACCTGCCCTCTAAGGTGTCCCTAGTGTGAGAGGTCTCGTGGGTTGAGACGGAGTTGGAGAAGCCATTAGATTAGATCAGCAGTGTGGCCCTGGACATACTAGTCCGTTCTGGTTTGTGGAAAGGGAGGAGGTATTCTTATGTCTTCTTCTGGTTCTAATCATGTAACTGGGGGAGAACTATTTTTTTTTAAGATTTATTTACTATGCATACTGTGTTCTATCTGCGTGTGTGCCTGCAGGCCAGAAGAGGGTGCCAGGTCTCATTACAAATGGTTGTGAGCCACTAGATGGGTGCTGGGAATTGAACTCAGGTCCTCTGGAAGAGGAGTCAGTGCTCTTAACCCCTGAGCCATCTCTCCAGCCCTGAGAAGAGCTATTTTTAATGACAAAACATTGCTAGTTTTGTCCTGTAATAAGCAAAGCATTGGCACCCAGCCCTCCTCTGGCTGCATTGCTTTTGAACGTGGTGATGACTCCAGACCTTGTATCTTTGCCTTCATGGCCAGCACTCCTTGGCTCTAACTCTCTCCGGGTGATCCCAAAACTGGGCTGTGCCTTGGCTCTGTCTCTATACTGATTCTTCTCCTTAACTGTGTTTTCGTAAAGTTATTTGATCAGCTGTGATTAGAAAGGCATTAAACTCATCGATTTCTTGCTTTTCTCTGCACATAAGAGAAGGGGAGCCTGGGTGAGAACCTGAGACTCCGAGTCTCATTTCAGAGACAAGTCCACGGACATTCCCCACTCAGCTCTAAGAACACCCACTGTGTGAAGGACTGGCTACCTCCCCACTTGCCACAACAAAGTCCTGACGGGTTAAAACATAAAATGCCATGATTTTCAAATATTGATGGCTAATTTGAAACCAAAGAAAACTTGCTCAGAGGCCAATTTCATCAATATGTTATTCCTGCCATTTAGTTTCATTATTTACATTTTGGCTTCCCTGAGCAATCCATCAGAATTTCCAATTAAAATACATTTATCATTATGAAGCTCTATGACCCAGAATGTAAAGTGGTGGGGAAAATCTGGTAGAAGAAAATAGATATAAAGTAAAGAGATCTTCCCTTCTGTCATAGTCAATCCCTGCATCTGAGAATTTGGTTCCTTTTTTTTTTTTTTTTTTTTTTAAGTGGCTGGAGAGACAGCCGTGGGTGCTGAGAACCGAACTCTTATATTTTTGGTTGTGAGCCTAGCCTTTAACGGCTGAGCCATCTCTCCAGCCTGAGTATTTGGTTTCTTAAAGGGCAGGTCACAGACAACCGGAGTCTCTATTATATAACACTTCCGTGACTCAGCAGAGCCAAAGCAAATCGTTTAGCTTCTATTTCATGCTATTCAATCACACACAAGCAATGCTGGGAAACTTTCTTCTCTCTAAACCACGGCCAATTAATCTGATATTCTTCAAGCCACTGCCAAAAGCAAATAACAAGCAAGGGCCAAAGGGCTCGCTAGAGCCCACTCTCCTCT
The DNA here is from genome assembly GCA_004026605.1 of Ondatra zibethicus. NCBI lineage: Eukaryota > Metazoa > Chordata > Mammalia > Rodentia > Cricetidae > Ondatra > Ondatra zibethicus. Next base: position 73,300 of record PVIU01004812.1, on the reverse strand, counting down.
CGCAGCCATAGTGGCTTAAGTTCTTAAGCTCTGTAAGGCATGCATAGACGTGCTTGAGACGTCAATCAAAAGGATCCAGTTCCTCCTCAGGAAGGCTAGCAGAGTGACTTCCGGGTCCACATTCTTCTCAGTCACCTGCATTGGAAACAGGAGGGATTATGGGGTTGGGTGGATGACTCAGCAGAACGGCTGTGGTGATCTGCTTGATGTAGGAGACGGTTGTGCTGACCAGACCTGCTCTGAGGGGAAATGGTGTTCATGGGCTTTTCCCAGGGCAGGAGCCTCACGCGGCCAGTGTAGCAAAGGGCTTTTCTGTGGGGCAGGCGTCAGGAGCCACTCCCTGCGGTGTGACGGTATCTTGGGACGTGCACTCTGTATTTTAAACTTGGATTGTGTTTGCTTAGAACTGTCCCACAGGGAGAGGAAGGCTGGGTGGGACATTTCTGCCATCTCTGGGGCAGCTGTAGGAAACATTTGATGACCTCAGGGGACCGCAGGAAGTCACTGGGGACAGTTGTTGTGATCTTGGGAAGGCTCTGGGGCTGGCTGGTCCCCTAACATTTGAGTGGCCTGCTGGTTAGCCTTGACACCCTCTCAAGTCCCAGAGTGGGTCTAGTGGGACGTTAGATTAACCCCATATCTTCGGAAAGTGGGGAGTTCACACAGAAAGTCACCTGGGAACTTTCTCGTTTCCTTTTTCCCATTAAGGTCACTTTGCTTTTGCCTTGGGATGTCATGGGAACACCTCTGGCCACTCTGCTGTGTAACAGGAAAGTGGGATGTCACATGACCAGAAAGGAAGGTTTACTGGGCAACACTAGCTTCTTCCTTTCTCTCCAGAAGGTAGACACCCGCTTTCGGGTACCTCAAAGAATAGAAATTTATAGGAAGATACTTTTGTGTACCTCAAAGAATAGAAATTTGTAGGAAGGTACTTCTAAGGTGAGATCTATTCCCTGGGGCTGGGGAAGGTGTCTCATAAATGGAAAAGCAACAAAACTTCTCCTCTGTGGCCCTTTCTCTCACCTCAGGCCCTTTACAAACAGCTACGGAGAATGTGGTCAACCCACCCTCCCATACAGACTATCCACAGACTCCCACCACACAGAGCTTCCTCTCCTCTCCCATCCCCTCCTGTCTATCTCTTATTCTTGGTTCTGACTACACCACGCCACTCTGGGCTTGTAATTCAATCTGGGGCTGATAGAGGAAGGAACCCCCTCTGGCTTTTGGGTCTCCAAAGCCTTGGCCAATGGAAACGCCGTTTATAACTTAGTTCATGAGTGATAGCCGTGCAAGGACGTGATGTGGCTGCCTGGGGAGTCTGTATTCAGGAGGGAAGGTGTGTATGTCAGAGAGGAGCCCTGCAGGAAGCTCTGGCTGCCTGAGGTGCAGTTGGCGTGATTGAGTCCTAGTTAGGTTTGCTGGGTCTGAGGATTGAAAGGCTCTTGGAAGAAGGTAGCAAGACTCCAGAGAAGCTATGTGCCCTTGGAGGAAGGTGTCAAGACTCCAGAGAAGCTATGTGCCCTTGGAGGAAGGTGTCAAGACTCCTAAGAAGCTATGTGCCTTTGGAAGGCAGAATGGAGCTCAGGACTAGAAAGGCCTGGGCTCTTTAAAAGTAACACTTGTCCTGTGTGACCGAGTGGTGAGGCCAGGAAGGAGGCTCTCAGAGAATAGCAACTGAGAGACTCTGTCCTTGTCCATATGTCCATATATTCCCTCAGAACAGGCTGCCACCCAGGGAGAGAGGGACCTCCAGACTGACGGCACTCAGGCGTCAACACTTTTGTATAGTGGGGACTCCGCAGGGCAGCAGTTTGGAACCTGTGGGCCGTGACCCCGTGGGTGAGTTTTATGGAGGCCCAAAAATGTGAGCCTATTTCCACCTTGGCCAACTGTCAGAGAGTTGGAACTTACCTCTAGTCCTTCAAGGTTATTGTGTTTCTACCTCAAACAAAGGCCCCAACTAGATTTAGAGCAGAGAATTCTGCTCTCTCAAGGTTATTGTCAACAGGTGTGGCTAATAGCTAGATCTTGTATTTCAGGAGTAGAGTAGTGTGTTGTGTTTCTACCTCAAACAAAAGTCTAAGGATCCAACTAAGGGTCCAGTTCCCTTAAGGAGATAACACTGGATTCCACCCAGGGAGTGGTTTGCCTACAGAATATTTTGGTCTAGGGTGTGAGGGTGACTTGTTTTGTTCTAGCAACAGAATGTAGCCCACAACCTTCAATTGGTCTGTTCATTTCCTTGTATCGTGTTAATGTAGTTCTTTGTCTTACTCCTACCTTTCGGGGTCAGGGGTTTTAAGCAGTTGGAAATTAAATGTGGGTGATTTCAGTATTCACTGGCACTGCCTCCCAGTACTATTCTATGCTTTTCTGTTTTATTATTTTTGCGTCTTCATATTCTTTACTAATATTTATAAATCCTAATGCCCATATCCTGGCAAGTGGTATTTTTGTCAAGGCCACAGGGGTTGCCGAATGACCCTTTCACAGGGATCCCCTCAGACCATTGGAAAACACAGATACTTACATTACGATGCATAACAGAATCAAAATTACAGCTACGAAATAGCAACGAAATTGTTATGGTTGGAGTCACCACAACATGAGGAGCTCTCTTAAAGGACCGCAGCGTTAGGAAGGTGGAGAGCGGCTGCCCTAGAGAAATTGACGTGATAAATAGAGAAACAAAGATGGATCCATTTCCATTTAAAATGGAGTTTGAGCCGCGAACCGTGTTACAGGGTGCATGGCTTCTGTACTGCTTCCTGACCAATGACAGTGTTAAGTTGAAAGTTTAGCCCCGGTCCCTGGCATCCACTCCAGTCTCCTGGCCTGGGAGTTGTGCTGGTCTGGACTCCAAATCCCAGCATGCCAGATCCTGACCCTCGTTCTTCCCATTTTTACAACAGCTGTGGGAAGTAGATGACTGGAGGCCTTCCGAGCTCAGGGAGGTGAAATCATTTGCCTTGGGTTATGCAATGGAGGGCAGTGAGTTGATTGACAGCGCCAGGGCTGGGCAAAGAATCCCAAGGCACCCCCCCCACCTCCACTTTGCTAGGACCCTTGTTGGCTGAGAGGAGAAAAGGCAAGTCAGGATAGGTTCCCAAACCTGGCCTTCTTGCTCTGGACTGGGAGTCTCAGTCCAGATTCCGAACCAGGGGTTTCCCCACTGCAAGCCATGGCGACAGCAGTCACTCTACCCGCTCCTTACCTTCTTTCCATTCACAAAGAACACCAGTTCATCCGAGCTCTGGGATGGGCAAGGCATGGCTCCGGTGAGTAAGTCTGGCCTCCTGGCTCTGGGCAGGAACACTTCCCAATGCCAGCTACAGAGTGAACTAAAAGAATTTCTCCCTGGGTTGAAGCAGGCAGCCCGTACAGGAGCAACTGGGGGTGAGGAGTTTTTGCTTTGAGGCTTTTTAAAGTCCAGAGCCCTGTGTGGCCTCCTCTAATCCGGCCCCTCACTTCCCACCAACCCTGGCTTTGAAGCTGGCTCAGGAGGCTGCCTCAACCTCTTCTTGCTTGCTTTCTCTGAAATCTGAGAGCATGGTGTGACATCCACAACCACCTGAGCTTAAACCCACTCGGTGCCGCCTCACCCCGGCATCTTTCCTCCATCCTGGATGTATTTATTCCACCCTTCTCAGAAAGTTAGCGGTAGGCCTCCCAAGACCCCGTGCCCCACTTTCCCCAGCCTCTTCCTCATTCCTGCCTCGCAGGAAAACACACAGTTGGATTTGGTCTGTGCTTAAGTTGAGGTGAAGGTGTGGGGTGTCACACCCACTTGGCCCCTCTGAGTGCTTTTTGCTTCTTCTTTCTACTCAAGATCACTCTGTAGGAAAAGTACATCTCTTGAAGATGTCCTGAGGCTAGCGGAGCCAAGGCTGGCAGTGTCTCTCGGAAGGGACCGGGAACTGAACCAAGGTCTCCTGGTTTGGGACAAGGCTAAGACGCAGTGAGATTTTGTTGAGAAGAGGAGGAGGAGGAGGAAACAGGAACATAGCAGTAACAGTGAGTGCTGGCCATGAAAAAATCAGGTTGGAGGACCCATGATGACGAGGGGATCAGGAAACGTTCAGTCCTGAGTAATAAGAAGCCCCCAGCCCACGATGAGACGATATCACGCTTACACAAAACCTCTCCAAGTGTGCATCCACCTACAAAATTTTGCTGTTTTCATTGGCTGACCAAAGTGATGCCCAAGGCTTGCTGCATGTGGGTAAAAGCAAGTAGCTGCTTCTGTGGTCTGGTTTTGGGAGAGTTGAGGAGTGTTCTCTTTTCTAGAACATTCTTCAGAGGTCATGAGCCCCAGCACCATCATTCAAGGAAAATCTTGATGCTAAGATGAACTGTGTGACATGGCTTCAGGCCAGAAGCACCCAGCTCCTCTGCACCGAGCCCGCTGAGAACTCCCTCCTTCTCAGGCTCTTCACGTGTGACTCCCTCATGCCACAGAGTCACCCCAGAAAACACTTGATCGAATGTGGCTGTCAGCACTCACATTTCACGGTTTTAAAGGCCGGTTCTTTAAGTTTCCCAGTTTACATAGATGCACGCGTGCACGTGTGTGTGTGTGTGTGTGTGTGTGTGTGTGTGTGTGTGTATGTGGGTGAGTCACACGGATTAAGATTTGCTGAACGAATTGGGCTAAGATCTTGGGAGGGGAAGTTGGAGATCTCTGTGAATGCGATAGGCAGGACCTCCAGGCTGGCCGTTTGGTCATTGTCCTGCTGTTCAAAAACCCCCATAGCTCCTGAGACCCTGGATTTAAGATCCAAACTCAGTAAGTGTGCTAAGCCCCGCAAACTTCTATTTCTTTACTCAGAATGTTCTTGTTCTGGGGGCTGGGGTGGGGGGAGTCCTCCCAAGCAGCCCAAGCACTCACCACCCCTTTTCTGCTTAAAGGCGTTTCTTTCTTTCTTTCTTTCTTTCTTTCTTTCTTTCTTTCTTTCTTTCTTTCTTTCTTTCTTTCTTTTTTTTCGAGACAGGGTTTCTCTGTAGCTCTGGAGCCTGTCCTGGAACTTGCTCTGTAGACCAGGCTGGCCCCAAACCCACAGGGATCCACCTGCCCCTGCCTCCCGAGTGCTGGGATTAAAGGCGTGCGCTGCCACCACCACCCGGCTTTTTCATTGCTTCTTAACATGGTTACTGTGCACCATTTCTTTTTTCTTTTTCCACTCGAACAGAAGCTCCAGGAAGGCAGGGATGTGGTGCTCAGTTCTCCGTCACATGCCCAGGGCCTGTGAAGTAATTATTAGATGATCGGAGAAGGTTCCCCCACATCTGCAATGATTGCAGACTTCCCTCTGTCTCTACTTGGTTGCTCCCACACTTCTTTTTGTTACAGGAACAGAGGAGACGTCCTGAGGAAGAGACAGTGACCCTGGAAGGTGAATGGGCCCTGAGAACTGAGAATAGAGGCGGCCAGCTGGGGAAGAGGAGCCATGGAGACCCCCGCCCTTCTTATGGTCATTTTCATTTAAGGGGAAATGATGCATGAATTGCCTTAAGGGTTCACATGCTGTTCAGCCAGCTCCCTTTTGGGTGAGGGCAACTCGTATCTGCAAAGAACACAGGGTTGCCGTGCATGGGAGTTTCCAGACTGCCAGTGATAGAACCCTATGTATTGAGGAGCTCCAAAAATACTCATGCTAAGCCCTCCAAGGATAAGCATTCGGAGGAGGAAAACTTTGTGCACTGAAGTTGGATTAAGGTGTTAGATTCAGGTGTTCTGAAAGTACTCAAGTAAACAAATGGATTAAAGTCTGGGAATCTGAAAACCGACCTAAGTTCTCCAGAGAAGTGTTTTTCAAGCAAAGAAAACTTTTGTGAGCATGAGATCTTGGGATAGAAACAGATTCGGGGAAATGGTAAGGCTGTAGCCAGCCAGGGTGAGGCCTGCTAGCCTGCCACAAGCTTCCATGGTGTCCGGCCGCTCAGTTTGGAAACTGTCCACTTTAGAACGAGCAAAAGGCTCTGTGGTGAGCGGGTGAGATGCACATATTTTCTAAGTCTCTCTTCACTCACTTCACTTTACTTAAGACAATGCGATAAAGCAACCATTTCGCTTTCCATACTTTTAAAATCTTTTAACCTCTTATTTATTCTTTGACATTGCACAGTGTATCTGGATCCTCTCTACCCCAATCTCCTCTCTATTCTTCCCACCTGTATAGCCTTAACTTTTCGGAATTTCGTAACCCACTGAATCCAATTAGAGGTACCAGAAGACTGAGCGGTCTTGTTGGATTGATCTCACGCCATAAGGTGACATAACTGTTCAGAGAGCCATAACTGCTGTGAGTTCATGGGTATAATACCCAAGGCATGTTCATAACACAGCATCTCATAGTATTCCACTCCATCTTCCGAAATGTTCCCTGGGCCTTGTGGGAGGGGTTTGATATAGATGCCCCATTTAGGGCCGAGGACCCCAAAATCACTTATTCTCAGCTCTTTGGCCAGTTAATAGTCTCTGCATTGGCTGCTGTCCAACACAGAAAGCCAACGCTAATCTGGGAGTACAAAGGGTGAGAAGGTAGTTTAACAACATATAAATTTAGTTAAATAATAGCAGGATATAAATTTAGTTAAATAGTAGTAGTAGGCTCCCTCCTAGGGCCTATGATGTCTTCAGCCACGGGCTTTTGACCAGGTTTACTTACAGCACCAGGTGTGAATTCCCTACTGTGGGGCACACCTTGGATGGAATAAGAAAGCAATAACCTTCATGCCACCATTACATCACGGGCGCATCTCACTTGGCACGCCAATATTGAAGTGTTTAACGCTCACTGATGGGATAATACCACTGGAGACTTCTTTTCCCAGGGGTCTGCATGGCGCTGCGGAAACAAAGCAGCAGTGGGGAAATTTTCAAGCCAGTTTGAGTTTGACTTCTCTATGTCTATAAAAAAAAGTATCTTGCGTCTTCAGGAATGTATACTGTATTTCTCTGATGGTAGACTAAGTGTGTGTGTGTGTGTGTGTGTGTGTGTTTAGCTGGCGACTGAACCCAAGTCTCTCTCTCTCTCTCTCTCTCTCTCTCTCTCTCTCTCTCTTTTTCAAGACAGGGTTTCTCTGTAGCTTTGGAGCCTGTCCTGGAACTAGCTCTTGTAGACCAGGCTGGCCTCGAACTCACAGAGATCCACCTGCCTCTGCCTCCTGAGTGCTGGGACTGAACCCAAGTCTCTTATGAGACAAATACTTTCCCACTCATTTACATCCTAGACCGAAACTTCTTCTCTTTTCAAGGGATTGCTCTATTTGGTGAGTGAAACTTCTCTATTGACCCAGGTGCTCGAATGTGTGCTGTTAAAAAGGTCCCGTGATTTGTATCGAAGAATCCTATGTTATAGTTTATCTATGACATGAACTCCGCAGCTCGTGTGAACAAGTCTTGGTTCCCCTCTATGGTAGCATTATTAAGGGGATTGGATCATAAGGATACTGACTTCCTGAAAGGGTTAAGCCCGTTGATGAGTTTGTAGCTGAATGGCAATTTAAATAGCTAAAGTATCAGGAGGTGTGAGCTAGCTGGGGAAAGTAAGTCACTGGAGCCATGACTGATGTGTATATCTTTATCCCTACTTCCTCCCTCTTCCTCTCCCCCTCCCCTCCTCTCTTCTCTTGCTTGCTCACACTCCTTCTTACTTCTGTGCTCTGTGCTTCCTGGCCACTGCGAGGTGAGCAGCTTCTGTGCCGTGTTTCCCTCCCGTGATGCCTTGCCTCGCCAGCCCGGAAACAGCTAGGCCAAATGATTGAAGCAGCAGAAGCCGAGTCAGGATAAATTTGTCCTCATGGTTGTTTGTCGCAGGTGCTTTACTTAATCTCAGTAACAGAAAGCTGGCTGGCACACTTTGTCAGCCAATAAAGAAATTAATCTTCCATGTGGGGTGGGGAGTAACGCATCTTGTTTGCTGATGTCAATGGAGAAATACTGGCTTTCTTGCGTTTGGAACTCTTTAAAACCCAAATATAGGGTTAGGGATGAGTTCCGGCTCAACATGCTTGAGGCTCTGGGTTCAATCCTCGAGATGGCCTATAACAAAACCAAAACAGAAGTAGAAAGTAAAACTCAGGGATGGGACACAGACAGACAGACTTATAGTATATCCTTTTAGAAGCTAGAGATCTTGGGTAGATCATTAAATGTCCTTGGCCAAGACCTTCCGTTCTCAACTTTTATGAGTATGAGGTCCCTTCCTTTCTTCTCCCAGTTTGAACTTCTACCTCTGCCAAAGCAGGTGGCTGCTGCGTCTGTGGGAGGCTGGGAATCCCTGCACATCGGCACCACATAAACCTTGGAGCTGGAGAAAACCTTGGTCCTTGGGGCATGGAGAGAAAGGTGGAGATTAGCGTGAATGGGAAGGAGGTCAGGAGTCCCACAGGTTGGGCTGACCCCTTGTCTGAGTAGGAGGAGTTGGAAGGGCTCTTAAGGCTGAGAGGTTTCCTCCACTTGCCTCAGCAGGACTCCTGTTGTCCTAGGGGTGGGAGGGATAGATCTGAATCAGGGTCATTTCGCCTTTTGTATTTCCTGGCTAGTGCCTCTTCAGGTATTTCAATAAATGAGCTGGAGCCCAGTGAGCTGACATGTTAGAAAAATTAGTCAGGGGCTATTGGGACTTGAACTCTGTTCTCAAGGTGGCTTTATTTGTGAATTAAGTTATCATAGATATAACCAAGTGAAGATGAAGCCAAGCTGGAGTAGAGTGGCCCTTAAGTCCAATGATTGGTGCCATTTAAGGGAAGTAAGATTTGGTGTCAAATATACATGGACTGAAGATGACCAGGTGAAGCGGGAGGCAGAGATTGGAACGACGGCCTCACAAGCCACAGAATGCCAGGGCTGCTGGCACTTGCCATGGCTGGGGACATGTGAGGAAGAATTGTTCCCCAGAGCCTTTAGAAGAAGCATGATCTCAGTGATAACTTGATTCTAGACTTTTAGATTCCACAGCTGTGCAAGGACACATTTGCTGTCTTAGTCAGTCAGTGCTGCCCTGGGAAATTACTACAGACCCAACAGCCAGAGAGAGAGAGAGAGAGAGAGAGAGAGAGAGAGAGAGAGAGAGAGAGAGAACCATTCCAAGTCGATGGAACACAATCCAAGCCAGAGCTGTTGGCGGAAACACCTGTCAACTTGAGTATAAAGAGGGCATTAAACTGATGCCCCCTCCCCCAATACTTCTAGAGAAGAACAGACCAACTCGGGTGATAGACCAGATTAGTAGTGCAGGATTAACAGATCGGTTTGGAAAGCGAACTGCACTAAATTCATCCCTGCATAGAACAAAGACATAGCAGCGGGGACCACGGAAGGAAAGGTAAGAGACTTGGGACCTAAACGAAAGGCACCTTAGGCTGGAAGAGGAGAAAGAAGGGCGGTCACTTGTAGATCTTCATTGCTAAGCCTGACAGGTTTTCTTTTCTTTTCTTTAGATTTATTTATTTATTGTGTATACAGTATTCTGCCTACATGCATGCCTGCAGGCCAGAAGAAGGCACCAGATCTCACTACAGATGGTTGTGAACCACCATGTGGTTGCTGGGAATTGAACTCAGGACCTTTAGATGAGCAGGCTGTGCTCTTACCACTGAGCCATCTCTCCAGCCCGCCTGACAGGTTTTCTAAGTTGTGATAGAAAGTAGCTTGGCTTCCCTGCTTCCCCTTTCTATGTCTTCTTGATTCTAGCCAAAATCCTAAACACTTTGTTATTTCTGGAGACCCTCCCTCGTAAAATTACCTGGTGTGAGTGAGAAGGAACACGCAACAAATCTGCTTAGGAGTTTATTAGAGGGGCGTGTACATGCCTGGGGAAGTCAGTGTGGGGAGAGAGAGAGAGAGAGGGAGAGAGGGGGGGAGGGAGAGAGAACTGAAGATGGCACCTCCAGCTTTTAAAGGCTGCCTAGTGCATGCACACGGGGATGGCGTTATATGCAGATGACGGAGCTCACGCATGCACGCAAGGGCTCACACAGCTGCGCCGTACGTAGATGATGCAACCATGCTGTACGTGGGTCTAGCGGGGTCCTTTAAGAGTCCTGGGGCCATTAGGCGCTTCTGCCTGAGGGCTTGTCTGCACATGCGTGGTCCTGGAACCCGGGCAGTGTGAGCCATGTTGTGTGGCTGAATCATTACACCTGGTCCTATCTTTCTGGGACATTTTGCTGACCTTAACACAGAAGTCATGACTTTCTCTATTCTTTATCTTCTCTATCTCCCCATCCCTGCCAGGATTCACAGTGTTCCTTCCCTGTTGTGTTTGCCTCAAACTGGTCTTCAAACTCCCTTCCGAATCTGTTTTAAAATTACATTAATTGTGTGTGTGTGTGTGTGTGTGTGTGTGTGTGTGTGTGCGCGCACGCGCAGGTCAAAGGGCAACTTGCAGGAGCCGGTTCTCTCCTTCTGTCATGTGGGTCCTGGGATTCAAACTCAGGTCACCAGCCTTAGTAGCAGGTGCTTTTACCCATTGGGCCATCTCGCTGACCCACGAAATTTGTTTCACAATTCTTTGTCAATAAAGCTAAGAACTCCTAAGAGAGAGAACCTTGATTCTTCATAACATATCCGGTAACTACAAAGGAGGTTCAGACAGGCTCCGTTGAGCATGGGGCCTTTGCTTATGTGTTACTAAGGGCAGCTCCCTCGGTCCCTCCGACCCTGAGTGGCTGCTTTTCAGCTATGATTCTTCTGGGGGAGTTTAGTTTCCAGACTTCATCTTTCTGACCTGTAAACTCCTTGCTTTGGTCGTCTGTTTTCCCAGGAGAAGGAAAAGGCCTTGGACCTGCCTCTCCCACGCTCCCTCCCTTGGAGACAGCGGCAGGACAGGGCTTCGCTTGTGTGTCTGTGGCTGATGACCATGGGGTAGGAAGCACACCATTTAATTCCTTTTCTTCTTTTCCTGGGTTCCACGAGTACCCCTTCTTTCCTTCACCAACACCTTCTCTTGGAGACAGGGAGACCTCTGCTTATATTTTGAGGAAGAGAGCAAAGCAGTCTAGATGCAGATTTCCAGGATAATAAAAACTAAACCAGAATTTGATTCTTTTTCTTAAAAATTTTATTTATTTATTTATTTATTTTTGAGACAAGGCTTCTCTGTAGTTTTGGAGCCTGTCCTGGAACTAGCTCTTGTACACCAGGCTGGCCTTGAACTCACAGAGACCCGCCTGCCTCTGCCTCCCAAGTGCTGGGATTAAAGGCGTGCACCACCACCGCGTGGCTCAGAATTTGATGATAAGTTTTGTTAACCCTATTTGGTGAAAACCTGCACCCTAGAATGTAACCATGCCATAACCTAACCAAAGAGAATAACTAAAAGTAGTTGGCAAATTCTAGCCAGCTTGTACGCTGTTCCGATGCGAGGCTAGCCGATGCGAGGCTAGCCGATGCGAGGCTAGCGGGCCAGCTGTGTGTTTGTTCACTTCCTCAGAGGCGCGAGGTTAAGACACATGGATGGACCAAGGCGTGAATGTTGAAGGGTCATCTCTGGGAATCTAAAAAGACCCAAACATGGAAGGTTCTTGTTAGCAAGCATTATTCCACAAAAAGTGAAGAAATCTGAAGGCATTGGAAAACAGAACTAAGTTGCTAACAAGTTTTCTTTTTATCAAAGTTATATAATTTTTCATACTTATTGCAACCATTCAGTCACAGGTTTATCTTCTTAATACACATCTCACACAGGTGCTTATATTTTTTGAGGTAGGGTTTTCTGCAGAGTTGAGGTTGGTCTTGTGATCCTCCTGCCTCAGCTTCCAGAGTGTGGGGATTACAGGTGCCCAGATCCTGTCTTTTCTGTTTGCTTTTGGTGGCAGGGATGGAATCCAGGGCCTCTTGAATGCTAAGTGTGTGCTCTGCCGCTGTGCTACACCCCAGCTGTTACCCTCTAAGCCGCTAATGTTTGGGAGGACCTGGAGCCATGCTCAGCATTGCCGTCTCCAGACCACCCCGTGCTATCGGATTTTATACCCATGATTCACTTGGGCTGCAGGCGGCAGGGCCACGAAGAGATGTTTTCTGGGACCCGCCCTGAGTGTAGTCTTTGCAGCTGGAAAAATGGAACCGTGCCCTATCTAGTACCTGGTAGCAAGGCACGGGAAGGTGTGCCTAGAAACCTGGTTGTTTCCTTTCAATTACTTCTGTATGTTTGCTTAACATATACTTGCTGTGTCATTGAGAGGGCCAGAGATCTTGTAAGTGAGGTACTCAAAAGGCCACATCAATTGCATTTTGACAAACTATTTAAAGAAGCAATCAGCCACATTCCTTTGCTATTAGCGCTCTTTTCCTTTAGAGCCGGAAGCAAGCCAGCTTTTGCAGACATTTGGAGGCATGCAGAAGTGGTAAGTGAAGGCCAGAGGGGAATTTCCATTGGGAAAGATGGGTGTGGCCTGTGATGTCATCACGGTTATCATATCCATATCCAGAACACTGAAGTCCACCCACAGGGTGAGGACGGTATGGACGTCCCTTACCATGTCCGTAAACTGATCTGTGCAGCTCATGCGGATCACTTCAGGTGTTGCCGGGCTGTTCATGGGGAAGGTATCACTCATGCCTCTCTCCCTGCGGGCAGCCGTCACCGCGTCGTAGATGGCAAACAAGACCGAGGACCCCAGGAACATTCCGGCCTCCCCCAACCCCTGAGAAAAGCAGAAGTAGTTAGAAAAGCAAGGTTCGTTGGGTTTAGTTTACACACACACACACACACACACACACACACACACACACACACCCCTCATTTCTGGCTTTATCATTCCCCAGAAGGACTGTACTTGAGTTATTGAAGCAGAAGGGTTCTTATGAGGGTACCTGGTGAAAATGCCATAGACAACAGGAAAGCGACCATCTAGAAACACATGCCTTCCTACTGAGTAGAGCCCAGAAGACCACGCCCTCCATGCCTTCGAGGGTACCTGTCTTTTCGTTAATTTTTTCTCTTGCGGGATTGGCGGCAGAACTGAGGGCGTCACGTTGGCTGGGTAAGTGCTCTACCACTGAGCTACCCCCTAAGCCCCCAGATTGTTTGCCTTTAACTCAAAACCCAAATGGAATGACCATAGTAGACGGTGAAGCAGTTGCCTGTTCTCATGTGGTCTTGGCACTTGCTGGGTGTGTTTGAACAAACGGGGTGAGGGCATTATGTGTCAAAGATTCACCAGCAAGCTTTAAAAAATTATTTTTCTTTATTCACATGTATGTGTGCCTATGCGTGGACATGCCACATGTATGAGGATATCTACGGAGGCAAGAAGAGGGTGTCAGGTGCCCTGGAGTTGAAGATAGCACCTAGTTAAAGCTGGAGCCAATACCTCAAGAACCAGTGGCCGTGGACATGCAGAGCAAAGAGCCAGAGTGGAGTTAGCTGAGAGCCCACCCCGGTTTGGAAAGGGTGTGAGAGAGGCTTCAGGGAGGGGGATTTTACGGGACAGGCGTGGAGGCTGCAGAAGAGGGAGCTGTGAGCTGCTGGACTTTGCTAGTGACCGCGGCCTAGTGGGACACGATGCCCAGAGACTTCTCGGCCAGCCTCACTCGATTCCAGCTTGTTTCGTGTTTCAGAGGGAAGACTCTACTCTTGTTGAAGAGTCTGTGAGATTGCCACTCTGTCTTTTGGAATAGCCTCATTTTAACTTAATCACCTCTTCAGAGACCTTAGCTCTAAACGCAGTCGCATTCCTAAGGACTGAGAGGCTGGCGCTTCCACACGTGTTTAAAGAGAGACAGAATCAGCCTGTAACAGCCTCCTGGGTCAAGAGATCATGAAACAGGCCTCCGGAGTTGCTTTCTCCTTGACACAGGAGGCTGTTACAGGCTGAATTCTGTCTCTCTTTAAACACGTGTGGAAGCACCAGCCCCTCAGTCCTTAGGAATGCGACTGCGTTTAGAGCTAAGGTCTCTGAAGAGGTGATTAAGTTAAAATAGGGTTTTCCAAAAGTTAGACCCTTGTCCAGTGTGCAAAGGACACAGAGGAGAGCCAGACACAGATGGGTACAGGTGACCATCGGTAAGTCAGAGAAAGTTGGATGGACGAAACCAAGCCTGCCCATGGGGACTTCAGGGCCACAAACCTCGACGTAAGCTTCCTGGTCATGGGATTTTTGTTAAGGTTTGTTATCCCTAGTGAACAGAGAGCTCGCCCATCCTTACCTTGGATGAGTAGATGGCTATGGGGTTTCGCGAGTGCACCAGAGTGACGTAGAACTCTTCCGGTATCTCGGTGACAGTGGGGATCTTGTAGTCGTCCGGACCCCGAGAGTGGAGCACACCTTCCGGAGAATATTTCAGCTCCTCTATCGTGTAGAGTCCCATGCCTTGGATGAATGCTCCCTCCACCTGTGGGCACAGTTTTGTGGGTGTGAGGTCTATGATATTGGCTGAACAGAGGGGGAAGGAAAGTTGAGCTCTCTGAGTCACAGGAAGTCACTCTCAGAAGCCAGCTCCGCGGCAGCTTTGACCAAGTGTCCCTAACAAACTGGTGCCGCCATCTTGCCTGGCTTCATTCTTTGGGACCTCACATTGCCTCTTTGGTCTCCCAAATCCTGTTAGCATGTTTCCTCTCATCTCCAAGTCTGTACATGTATTTACATGTATTCTTGACTGTTCTCACCTCGACTACCTCAACCTGTCCACCTGGAAAACTCCTGTTCACCCTTCAAGTTCCACACAAACAGTAGCCACCTCTCTGAAACCCCTTCCCCCTTCTCCCTCCCTCCCTCCCTCCCTTTCTTCCTTCCCTGTCTTCTTCCTCCCTTCTTTCCCTCACTTTTTCTCAGTTTTTTTTTTTTGATACAGTTTTCTATGTAGCCCAGGCTGACCCCAACCTCACAATCTTCCTACAGATGGAACTGACAAAGTCCCTTTGGGTGTGTCCTGGAGTCACCTACCTGTCCAATATCCAGGGCAGGGTTTATGCTGAAGGCAGCATCCATGAAGATGTCAGTCCTCAAGAGCTTCACCCAGGGAGGAAACAGACAGTGGACAATGTTATTTACTGAGAAGGGATTAAGAAAACAGAAAAACAGAAACCCAAGATTGTGTATCTGTCCCCGGCATGTCAAGATGGTTGTTATTTCCAGTAGACAACACACCAGTGTTTGTTTGCCAGCATCGTTCTACCTTGTGAGCGCCCGTCAGGCAGTCAATTTCGACCTCAGAGCAGGCTGCGCCGTAGACATAGTAGGGGTAGGCATCACCTTCCTCCTTCTCCCAGTCCATGTTTGTCTGGTAACCTCTGTGAGGAGAAGACAGAAGAAACAAAGGCGTTTTCCCCTCAGGGGTTTGCTCGCGGCGCGGCTGTAGGTGAAAGGGCAGATGGGATGCGGGGCTCTGCTGTGGAGTTGGAGGTCTGCTCCCCTTTTTCCCGTGAGGAACTGGATAGTCGGGGCTTGAGATAGACCTCAGCAGACTGTGAAGAGACGGATGGTCTGGTGTCTGACTGGGCCGTCCAGTGTGCTGGTGCTGAGCTGGGCCGTGGGTGTGTAGGATGGAGTTCCACAATTGTGGAGCGTCTTGGTTGGTAATGGCTACCACGCCAGGACCTTCTGTGTTGTCCCTGCCCCCCATTCTTTCCTCTCCCTTCCTTTCCTACTCAAAGGATCCTATGAGCCATAGACTTAATTCCAGTCACTCATGATGGCTGCCCAAATACCATACAAGTTGGATAAAAGCACCATTACTTGAAATATCCGGTGGCCGAGAGGCTGATGGATTCTTCAAAGGCTTTTGCAACCTGGAAAAGATGATCCGTCTCAAAGAAATAGAAGTTTATGGACAGTAACAAAAGCACCTTCCATATTGGGATTGCTTCTTGCTTGTATCAAGGTCTGTAATTCATATTTACTCCCTGGGTGATTTGAGCCTGTGTGCAGGATACAGGGCGTGCTTCGTAGAGGAGGGGTTTGATGCGGCTGCTGGCTGCGCTCTGGGCCTGGGCCTCTCACCGTGTTGGTTTGTACCATGTAGCTGCTTTATGACACCCATGTTCTTGGTGAGGGGTCTAGGCTGTGCTTTAGTACATGGGCATGTACACAGGGTGTGAATACAGGCATGCGTGTGTGCAGTATTGTTCTGTTTCTCACTCTGTTGTCGGTTTAATCAAATGTCTACTACATGGTCACATCAGCTTCTCTGCTAGAGAGCTGTGTAGGGGATAATTGATGGTGGTGGTTGTAATATAACTATTAAAAGTAGAATAATCTGTCTCATCTATGTATGTATGTATGTATGTATGTATGTATCTATCTATCTATCCATCTATCTATCTATCATCTGTCTATCTCTCTTATCATCTCTCTATCATCTATCTATCATCTATCCATCTATCATCTATCTATCTATCTATCTATCTATCTATCTATCTATCTATCTATCTATCATCTATCTATGAGTGTTTTGTCTGCAGGTATGTAGTACCCTTGGAGGCCAGAAGAGGGAGTCATTTCCTCTGGAACTGGAGTTACAGATGGCTGTGAGCTGCCATGTGGTTGCTGGGAACTGAACCCAGATCCTCTGTAAGAGCAGTCAATGCTCTTAACCACTGCCCATCTCTAAAGTCCCCAACCTTTAGAACTTGTGCTGCTTTGTGAAGCGCTGGCTCTGAAATGAAGTCAGATCTCGGTGAACACAAAGTGGAAGAAAACGCTAAGCTCCTGACTGGTGCTGCCCCCCCCCACCCCCAGTGCATGCATTGGGGACTTTGACCTACGTGTGTGTGTGTGGCCTTGCTCTTTCCTGGCTGGGGTTGTAAAGAGAACACTCACCCACTCCTTCCATTTTCCCTTAGGGTTTTTCCTGATGATGGGACGAAGACGGTCCAGGAGAATTTGGCAGGCGTTCTGAAGAGTGAGCATTTAGGGGAGATTAGAAATTAAAAGCACAAAGAACAGGAAAATTTTAGTGATTCAGGGAGATTTTAAGGGCGGTTGTTTCACAGATTTGTTTCTGTCTCTTGTGGGATTTCTTATACGTGAGTAACATGTGGACTGTCTTCAGGAGGAAAAAGTCCTGCGGCACTGACTGAGGTCAGCAGTGTTGCTTAAATGTGCCCTAGGTAGAGGCTCCTTGAAGTTAAAATTCTTTTGTGCACATTTACACGACCAAAACAATGAGTGTGCACACCAGTCTACACACTAAAAAATGATGAGCGTGCACACTAATAAAATGATGAGCGTGCACACCAGTCTACACACTAACAAACGATGAGCGTGCACACCAGTCTACACACTAACAAAACGATGAGTGTGCACACCAGTCTACACACTAATAAAACGATGAGCGTGCACACCAGTCTACACACTAACAAAACGATGAGCATGCACACCAGTTTACACACTAACAAAATGATGAGCGTGCACACCCGTCTACACACTAACAAAACGATGAGCGTGCACACCAGTTTACACACTAACAAAACGATGAGCGTGCACACCAGTTTACACACTAACAAAACGATGAGCGTGCACATCCATCTACACACTAACAAAACGATGAGTGTGCACACCCGTCTACACACTAACAAAACGATGAGTGTGCACACCAGTCTACACACTAACAAAATGATGAGCGTGCACACCTGTCTACACACTAACAAAATGATGAGTGTGTACACACGGGTCTACACACTAAGGAAATTAAAAATAGAGACACTAATTTGAGAGCTAATACTGCTTTGCTGGAGCTGAACTGTGGAGCGTGGGAAAGTGCGGGCGTCTGAGCTGGGCGTGCTAGCTCTGGGCCGGTCAGGTCAGCTTTCCTTCCACTCTTATTTAAACGGCAATGAGCGTCTCATTTTATATCCCATCACGTTTGCTTTTCAACAAGCAAGAGAGTATCGGTTACACATGCAGCCCTCCTACACCCCTCCCTGTTCTTGGTTCTTTATCTCTTTATTTCTAGTGGTTTCTGTCTAAATTCGCTTTACAGTAAGGATTTCCTAATGCCAAGACAGATAAAAATGTCTGTGTTAAAAAAGGAGAAGATGGAAATCTGGATACCAGTTGATACTAATTAAATATATATATATATATATCAATTGAAAAAAAAAAGCGTATTTATTTATTTATTGGTTTTTCGAGACAGGGTTTCTCTGTAGCTTTGGAGCCTGTCCTGGCACTAGCTCTTGTAGACCAGGCTGGCTTTGAACTCACAGAGATCCTCCTGCCTCTGCCTCCCGAGTGCTGAGATTAAAGGCGTGCGCCACCACCGCCGGCTTATTTTTCTTTTTGAGACAATGCTTGCTTAGCGGACACAAAGCTGCAAGTGTGGTCCCCAGCTCCACACAAAACAAGGCTGCTCACACAGCAGTCTGTCTGGGTCACGGTGGGTCATGCCGGGTCATGCCTGTGCAGTTACCACATTCCTCCCGACCTTCACGTCACTCTGGGTCATGCTAACCTTTCCCGGGAGGGAACTCACACTAAGGATGGCAACTGTGGCTAAATTCTTTTCCAGTTTTATTGTTAGTCACCCAAGTCAAAGATGAAACCAGGAAGACAAAGCCACAGTGGGATGGGTTCCTCCACTTGCCGTTGTCTTTACTTTGCCATGTTTAATATTTTTATCAACACAGTTCTTCTCCTTCTCCTCCTCCTCCTTTTCCCTCTCTGCTTCCTTCTTTTCTTTCTTCTTCATCGTCTCCTCCTCCTCCTCCTTCTCCCTCTTAATCTAAAAGCTTCGTTGATTCAGCGTTTACGCGGGGACCAACCCATGGTCTGGAACTGATTCTTTCTACACTGTGGATGTTGCTAGCCAATACTGAAGTCATCCTTACCACCCAATCCCAGCCATTCTCTGCCTCCCCTACTGTAGGGCCAGTGCTATTGAGATCAGCTGGATGTTTGTGGTCCTTTCTCTTCCACTATTCCGCTGCCTAGTCTGGACACAAACACCACGTTATTCTTGCTAGTGAAGTTACAGCAATGTCTTGAGAGATTAGGGAACATGTTTACCACCTCTGGCCTCTCCCCAAGTTTGAGTTGCTCATCCCTAGTCCTCTGTATTTATAAACAACTCGGCAGGTGTACACACAGAGAGGCATACACAGACACACAAATGCAGATGCGCAGACACACAGACACCCACAGACAGACAGACAGACAGACACATACATATGTACACACCTGTTGAGACTCTGACCGGGAAGTCAGAAGTGCATCCTGATTTATCTAACCTGCCAATTGTTGCTTTGAAGGAAAAGTGATTGAGGATTTTTCTATATGGCATTCTTTTCTTTTTAAAGTCATTGCCTTGACTCTGGTACTAAAGATTTGGGGTTTTGAAAGAGTTCCAGGGTCCTGAAATTGCCATTACACTTTCTGCCCTGCCAGCCGGGTGATAACCTACACACTCACAGTCTGGAGTCAACTTAATCTCGGCCTCTGGGACCTGCTTCCTTTGGAACTCTGATGCGGTCATTGATTGGCCAAATATTTAGACCTGTGGGAAGCCAGAACGCTTCATAACCCACGAGCAAAGCTCAGTGAAGCATTGCAGAGGGTCCAAAGGCCAAGAGAAGGGCAGCTGCTAGCCCTCCCTGCTCAGAGCCGCTCCACACCTGCTGGCTGCATTTCTGTCCGAGCCAGCAGAGGCAGACGGGGCGTGGAAGGACTTCTGCTGCAGTTTGTAGTTTGGGGCTCCAGAAGAAGAACTTCATTTAGTGTCAAAGATGATCTGACCATATCCACACAACACCTACGTTTATGTCAGCATGGAAGATGCAAAGTGAAAGGAGTAACCTACATCGTCTTAGCAAAATTGGAATTTCCCAGGGCATTTCTATGGG
The DNA here is from genome assembly GCA_004026605.1 of Ondatra zibethicus. NCBI lineage: Eukaryota > Metazoa > Chordata > Mammalia > Rodentia > Cricetidae > Ondatra > Ondatra zibethicus. The sequence goes on along the minus strand of PVIU01004812.1, from coordinate 53,507 downwards.
CATTGATTCCATAGCTATTAAGAAGGATGGTATTAATTAAAATGCTTTTATGGTTAACTAAGCTTAGAGAGAGCAGCCAGACAATGTTAATAGGCGTGTGGACTGTAGGACCTATCAGAGCCTTAATGTGCAGGCTGGCATCCTAGGCCTCTTTGAGTGGGATGGGAGTGAAACTTTGTCCAAACACAGTGACTAGAGAACCTCCACTTTTTCTTTAACCTACAACACTTTCCAGAGCCCCTGTCCTGGGGAGCATATTCCGTAAAGCCAAGGTTCCCATCATACACGGAGACACTGGGCAGTCTGGTTTGGTTTGGTTTTGGTCTTTCGAGACAGGGTTTCTCTGTAGCTTTGGAGCCTGTCCTGGAACTAGCTCTTGTAGACCAGGTTGGCCTTGAACTCACAGAGATCCGCCTGCCTCTGCCTCCCGAGTGCTGGGATTAAAGGCGTGCGCCACAATCGCCCAGCATTGAGCAGTCTGGAAACACCCCCTCTCCATCCAGGTGTGGTTATTCTGTAGAGATGGTCTTTGAGGGAGACTTATAACCCATGGGTGCTTTTCTGGAGTTTGGGAGTAGAAAGGGAGGAGGTGATAGCTGTAATTCACTAACAGCTCTCTGCCGGAAGTGACATTCGTAGCTTCAGTTTTCCAAAAAAGGAAAAGAGATTAACTTTTTGGCCCAAACTCCTCATGGAGCCAAAATGGGACCTCCCTGCATTGCCCTGCCGTCCTGGGGCAAGAGGGATTCTGACACAAGACAAAGGGAGGCTGTTGAGACAAAACACGGGTCATGGTCACCAGCCCATGCAGGAGAAGCACCAAACAGCTCCAGAAACCTTGACACGGAACCTCGGTTCTGCCAGAACTTCCCGAGTGGACTAGAACTTGACCACTCGTTACTTACGCCTCATCCCCCGTAAAAGAACAAGTGTAACAAGGCCCCCTCACCACTGTGCTTGGCGGTTGGGAAATGAAAGAAAAATCACCTGGACGGCCTTCCCGTTGACGTCTGTCCCCAAGGAGCCCGCGGTGAAGACGGCGTTGGGCACGGTGATGGTGCTGGTTTCGGACAGGTGCACGTAGGACTGTGGGATGTTGAGCTCGCGACTAGCCACCTGCCAGAGATGGAACGAAATAGCATTTGCTTTATTGACCTGAAGCCCTCTTCCAAGTGAAAGCTTACATCCTTCCTAGAGCCGAGCATGAAGCCTGGCTCTCCTGCTGCAGGCACAGATGCCGAGTCTCAGTTGTAAATGGCACTGCCAAGGACAAACTCCTCTTCTGAGACAGATGGTTAACTAAACAGCTTTTCTGTGACTCCTTGGGTGCTTGCTCTGTGGCAGCCATGCAATGGAATGGCCACGGCATGCGGGGGTTAGGGGACACGAGGAGGCTGGCGTGAAGCTCTGGGCCCACTCTTCGGCTTGTGCCTCCTCCTCCTCATCTACAGATGAGTTAGCAGGCTGTTGTCTCACAGGCACTTCACAGATACTTCACTTAGAAAGGACACGTAAGGAAGTACGGTGGCCAGAGAGGGGCCTGGCACACTGTGTGGTTTTCTAGTTCTAAGAACCTTATCAAATGATGTTTATTTGTAAGGAATTTGTCTTCTCTCTGTTTCTCACAGGGAAGTTGTTTCTTATTGATGAGCATTTTTTCACACACATTAAAAAGCAACCAATCAACCAACCAACCGACCAATCAACCAACCAACCAACCAATCAACCAATCAACCATGTTTTAGGGCTGGCAAGATGACTCAGTGGGTAAGGATGCCTGCTGCCAAGCTAGACAACCCGTGTTCCCTGAAACCCATAGGGTAGAAGGAGAGAACTGATTCTCTACCCACTGCCTCCTGATCTTTACTGTGATGGTGCACATGTGCGTGCACACACACACACATTCACACACACATATACATTTACACATATACACACTCACACACACGCATATACATTTCCACATACTCACATATACACTCACATACATATATACTCTCACACACACATACATTCTCACACACATATACACTTACACACACATTCTCTCTCATACATACACACATATACACTCACACACTCAAACATATACACTCTCATACACACATATACACTCACACATGCACTCACATTCATACACACACTCTCATACATATGCTTACATACTCTCACACACTCACACACATAAATACTCTCACACATGCTCACACATATACACTAACACAATATACACTCTCACACACACTCATACACACACTCTCATACATATACTTACACACACGCATATATACTCATACATACTCACACACACATGCTCACACACATACACTCACACACTCTCTCTCACACACACACTCATACACTCACACACACAATGTCAGAAAGCCAGTGGTTTAGGTCGACATCTAAAACTGTGGGTTTGCAGGTCTTCACACACACGCCTTTACGCAATGTGACCATTTGTCCCCCCTCCACCTACTATATACACGTTTAATTCAATGTCATATCCAACAATTGCTATCTCACATTAAAGCAAAGAAAGGAGTTTCCCATTGCGATGATCTCGTAGAGAGACGCTTTGAGTTATCTGTGGGACATTGGCCAGCCCTGTGAATGCCTAAGTAGGGTGTAGACTCTTCCCCCCTCTCTCCATCACTCACTTCACAATAGAAGGTGCTTGGCTTGCCCAAACCTCCAAGCAGGTTGGCATGGTGCCTTCAGGGAGCTCAGGTTTCAGCCTCACAGGGGGTGAACTCTCAAGAGCTGAGGTTTTCACCAGGTGAAGCAGTCATTGTTAATGGAGGATCTGAACGAATACCTTATTGCTTGAGTAGTCACCACGAATTTAAAAAGTTTTATCTTTGGAGACTGATACTTCCCCCCTCAAAAGACCCACGGACTCAATTCTTTTAATGCAGGAAGAATGATATCAAATTTCCTGTTTTAGCTCCTTTCCCTCATCCCCTTGCATTTTTGCATCCCTGAAAGACAGAATGAGGCTTACAATTGGCTTGTGTGTGTAGTGTGTGGGATCTCTCTGACTCAACATGGGAATAACCGGCCTGGCGCCTGCACGGTCCGATACACTTCACAAATGGGGAACACAAAGGCTTGTCTCACCTGAATCATTTTGGTGTACAGGCCTTGTCCCAGCTCACAGCCACCATGAGTCAGCAGGACCGAGCCATCTAAGTAGATGTGGACCAGAGCGGCGGCCTGGGAGAAAAAACCATCACAATAGTTTGGAAACCGAGAAGAGCCAAGTGCTGTGGGTTTACCCAAGGTTGCTGGACGAACCACTTCCTTTGGTTTAACCAGTCTCTCGTCTCTCATTGCGGATAAGAGAGCCATGGACAACCCCTTGCAAGACACCCTGGTTCTGAAACCATCAACCCAGGTGTGTGAATGCGTGCATTTCCCCTCCCTCCATCCTTAGCATCTGTCTCTTCAGGGCCTTAACCTGGACCACGCTTCACTGATCTCTCTTCAACTTGACATGCCCGACTGGAACCCACATGAGTAAATTTCCAGGCATATTCCTTCTGGGTACCGGAGGACCTGGAGATGTTTTCTGGTTTCCAAACGCTTTCTTTTACAGTGATGGTGGGGGAGGAGCAAGTGTCCCAAGGTAGTTAGTCCTGCTCAGCCACAGGCTGGTAGTGTAGCGTAGCCTGGATACCCCGGTTTAACAAGCGCCCACGTGATGTTAACGATGGTTAATGATGGGGACCCATTGATTTGGCCTGCATTCTTCACTTTGTCCATGGGGGACCAGAGGCCTAGAGAGGGAGATAGTTGGCCAAACCCAGGTGCCTAGCATGCGATAAAGTTTTAGTGGGGGTTGAAAGCAAAAAAGATCAAGTTGGAACTTGAGCTCCAGGAGAAGCCAGTCATGGTGAAACTAGAGGGGAGGCAAGAAAGAGATCTTTTTGTTTATCCGAGTTCACTCTTGAAACCTGGCCTGATATTCTGGTACTCATGTTCTGGTGTGGCTCCTCAATGGATCTCTCCAGCAGGACCTTACCGTGGATGCTTTCCAAGGCCCTGCATACTGCACCCCAAAGGTCTGTCCCAATATCCGTGGGCCCAGCCCTTGTCCCTGCTCTCTCCCGCTAAAGGGAACTAACTGCCCTTCATTTCTTTGTCTCCTGTGAGGGACAGCACAATTGCTTATTGTTCCCTTCCTTGTGCATGAGCCCTTTTCGGAGAGTCAGGCATTTGGAGATGGATTTTGTGGACGACATAGCTATTCCACCTTACCTGATTGTAGAAGGCTATAGGCATCCCAATGCTATACTTCATGGGGATGACAGCAAGCCCCCTCTTCTTCCAATAATTCTTTTTGTTAAATTCCTCTGCAGCCTGCTTCCTAGCATAGAAAGAGGACTTCTCCAGACATTCCTTCCAGCATCTTCGCAAGGGCTCTGGGTTAAATGTCTGCTTATAGGCTGTCTTGCTAGTTCGCTTGTACATGTTTATTTCTTTAACCTACAAGGTGAGAACATGCATGCGTTTTTGTTACATGTCTGATAGGGAGAAAGTCTGTCTAAAAAAAACCCCTCAAGAGTCAGGCAGTGGTGGCGCACACCTTTAATCCCAGCATTCGGGAGGCAGAGGCAAGCAGATCTCTGTGAGTTCGAGGCCAGCCTGGTCTACAGAGTGAGTTCCAGGACAGCCAGGGCTACACAGAGAAACCCTGTTTCAAAAAACCAAACCAAACAAACAAAAAGCCAAAAAACTCAAAAAAAAAACCAAAAAAACCCAACCCCCAATGTATATAAATATGCAAATGTATATGTTAACAATAACAACAACAATAAAAAAGCCAACAGAGACTACCAAGGAATACTTCATGTGCTCCAGGCTCTAGCTTAAGTCTTAGTTACTCCCAATTATTCCTACTTGACCTCTTTAGACTCTTGCCCGTGCCAGACTGGACCTTGTCCACTGAGTTATGTCTCTGTCTACCTTCCAAGCCTTAAACTGTGGCTGGATGCTGCACAAAAGGCTGCAACCAGCCTCCTCAATTTCTGGTAGAGTTTCACACAGACTCTGGACTGACTTTGGTAGGATGGAGCCATACATCGTGATGGAGACAGAGGCTTGTAAAGTGTGAATTAGGCTATGCCACTTACCTGAAGCCCTAGGGAACTCTGCAATACCCTTCCCTCCATGAGAATGAATATGGGCTAGCTGTCTGAAGGACGAGAGACTGGGGAACACACTCCTCAGACGAGTCATAGACAGATAAGCCAGTCAAATACTCATCAGAAATGTCAATAAAGCCATTTTGAACCATTGAGCATCCAAGGAGCTGATCCAGACCAGAAAAGCCCCCAAGCGATTCACGGAATCAAAAGAAAGAGCGCCATCGCTTGAAGCTACAGGTTTCCACCCTACTACAGAAGAACGTGTTAACTGATCATGAACGATGTGCTGTATTTTTTCTCGAAAGTATACGTAGAGATTGGAGGCACTCAAGATACAGCCCATGCGGTATCGCCAGTGGTTTACTAGCAGGGTTCCAATTGCTCACCTCTTCAGGGAGTAGGTTACATTTAGAGGCCACCGCAGTTATGTATGCTTCGACTACCACTGTACCCTGAGGGAAGCCGAATCCTCGGAAGGCTGTGTTAGATGGTAAATTAGTTTTGCAGGCCCTGCCCCGGCACCGGAAATTGGGGATAGAATATGCATTTTCAGATTTCAGCACAATGAACTCTATCACCTGGATTAAAACAAAAATGTAACGTTTCCTCTGTCATTGAGATCTCAAGCCACTTACTTGAACTTTATCTTCAGCTCAAACCCTTTGCAGGACGGGTTAGCTGTAAGACAAGGGTTTGTGCAGCTAAGGTAAGGACCATGGGTTCCCTCGGGAAGGTGTATTTACCATCTCAGACTCATCAGGGGTGCATCCTCCATTGATGTAATACTCCACATCAGCAGCCTTGATCTCTCCGTTATTCATGAACCCGATCTGCAAAGGGGTACGAGGAAGACAACTTTCTCAGCAGCGTTTCCCGGCAGCCATACTGTGCGGGGCACAGACCCCCCCCCCCCCGCCCCATCGTAGTTGTCAGTCTCCGGCCGTGACAATCGCCAGAGAAACGTTATCCTAACGCGACCCAGGAGGGTCTGCCTGTTTTAGGCAGCGCTCCAATCTCCCTTTTAAGAGGTGTGGCATCCAGGCCCCGTCTTTAACGTGGGTCGCTTGGCAGAGGACAGGTTCTTAGGCAGATCGCTGAGTTTGTGGGTCTCACTCACTTTGTATTTCCCCAGGAGCGGGTGTCGGCCAGCGGTTATCAGCATGTCAGCGCTGCGTTCTAGGATAAAGCGGATGGGGCGGCCGGTCCTGTAGGAAATGACTCAGTTACAAAGCCTCATTCTCCAACAAGTTGTAGAAGCATAAAATGGGGGGGGGGGTGGAGTCTTGAAGTAATTAGCTCAGTGGTTTTACATGGATAGTAACATGTCCTAGATGAGATCTTGGAAGTAGTGGGCAGATTGAAATTAAAATAATTATTCTGGTTTAGTCAACTGAATATTTGCAGAGTATGATGATACAATATTTGGTTATAAATTATTCCCATTTCCTTCACTCCTTCTTCTTCTTCTTCTTTTTTTTTTTTGAGCTTGCTTTGTAGACCAGGCTGGCCTTGAGTTCACAGAGATCCACCTGCCTCTGTCTCCTGAGTGCTGGGATTAAAGATGTGCACCACCAACGCCTGGTTTCCTTTTTCTTTCTTGGGGCAGGATTTTATTACACAGCCCTGGCTGGCCTGGAACTCTCAGAGATCCACCTGCTTCTTGCTTCTGTCTCTGCCTCTTAAGTTCTGGGATTAAAGCGCCTGGCTAGTTTGCATGTTATAGGAATGAGCCCCACGATCATTTTGCAGGTGTATGCATAAAAAGGTTTTGTTCTGAATGTCACTTTCAGATAATAATGGGGGCATTCCCATATCGCTGTGAGGGGATTGCTGAGGCTAAAAGTGGAGGTCTAACTCTCTGGAGATGTTAGTCTCCCTATGTACAGACCCCTCTTGTAAAGTGTCCATTCAGGACTCTGGCTTCTAGCTCCAGCCAAGCTACTGTGTTCATTCGAGGAGACCCTCTCCATAGCTGGAGAGTACAAACAAGCTAAGAGTCTCACAGATTCTCCTTCTGTATCAGCAGCCTGTGAGTTTGCCTGGGTGGGTGCTATCTTAGTTGGCGTTGGTAGTTACAATGTTTCCCAGACAGACCTGCACCAGGGTTTGCTTTCTAATTAGACAGTCAGAGACTAAGGGAACACGGGCGGGGCGGAGTGCAGCCGGCTTCAGAACAAGCTGCTGGAAGGGCTGGGGTTCTAACTGTCCATCCCGCCAGTGATGCTGACGTGCAGGCTGAGAGGAGAGGTGGGGTGTGGGGTTGGAAGGGCTCACGCAACTAAGATCGCTGAGGTTGCTTACTTGCTGGCGGCCACAGCAGCAACGGCTCCCAGTAGAGCGGGCTTGGTCACTTTGCCTCCAAATGCTCCTCCGGCTCTTTTCATGTGGCAGGCAATTCTACTCCTTGGGACCTTTAATGCTGCAGATACGTATTCCTGCAGGAGAGAGCCCCGCGGCCACCTAAGTGTAAGTCCATGGTTTACCTTCTTGCCTGTGTGCCGTTCTGATGCTCCAGTCTAACCAACACCTCTATTGGTACAATTGGACAGCCACCATAGTCTAGTCCAGAAATTCCAGCACACCTAAAGAAACCTTGATCCATCAGGCAGCCCCCCTACAGACTAGTCACACAGCAGAGCTATACAGTATGTGGTCTTTGTGGCTGATTTCTTTCACTTAGCATCTTGCTTTTTATGGATGAATAACATTCCACTGTATGGAATATAAATATTTTTTTTCCTTGTTATCAGTTAATGGGTATTGGGTTGTTTCCACTTTAGACTCTTGTAAGTAAAGCTGTTATGAACGTGTGTCTAAATTTTTAAAATTAAAAATGATCAAATTAGCGCGTAAGGTGTTAGAGGTGTATGTCTTCACGGGCATGCTTCTATTTCTCTCAGCTGCATACTTAGTCACGGAACTGCTGGGTTACATGGCCACTCTCTTTCCAGCATCCTGAGAGACTGAACTGTGTTCCAAGGTAAATGTGCTGTGGGGAAATCTTTGTACACTGTAAATATGTGTTACCCTCATTGGTTAATAAAAAGTTCATTGGCCGATAGCTAGGAGGGATTTTTCAGGGCAGAGAGAATGCTGGGAAGAAGAAGGGTGGAGTGAGGAGATCCCGTGAGGAGCGGAGCGAGCAGGATGGGAAGGGCTGAATGGGCCTCGGGGCAGCACATAGATTAATAGAAATAGGTTAATTTAAGTTATAGGAGCTAGCTAAAAACAAACCTAAGCTATCAGCTGAGCATTCATAATTAATAAAAGTCTCTGTGCAGTTATTTGGGAGTGGCTGCTGGGATACAGAAAAACTCTGTCTATACAAATGTGCTATTTTTTCATGTCTGTTGGAAATTTATAGAGATTCCAATTTTTCTGCATTCTTACAAACACTGCCATCTTTTTTTTTTTTTTTGAATCATAACCATCCTAGTGGGTGGCTTTGATTTGGGTTTCCTTGGTCGCTGATGATGGTGGACATCTTAGGCCTACTAATCATTTACATAGTTTCTTTGTCCAAATGCCCACTCAGATCCTCTCTGGCAGCCTGTGGGCTAGTGCCTATGGGCGTGCCAGCTGCTCTGGAACTGGCTGATTGTAGCCAGGAGGTCTCGGTGGTAGACGACAATAGTGATCGTGGCCTTTGTGGTCCTGGAGCTCCCAACTGGAGACATCAGAGGTGACCTTGATCACTTTCTTCAATTTACAAGAAGGGATATTGATACCCAGCAACTGTCAAGAGCTCACCCAGCTGCTTGAGGGTAAAGCTGCCTCTGTCTGCCCCAAACTGGAAACTGTGGAGGCCACAGGCCCATCTGTGCTCAGAGGCAATGCCATGGCCTCTCCATTGCCTCGAATGGAGACTGATAGCTTCCTTCTGACCCACAGCCGCCTCTTCAGGACACCGGGAGTCTGCTCCCCTGCACGCTACCAGAGAATCCTCCGCTCTTTGCCCCAGCAAAGCTTCTCATGATCCTTTTCTCTGATAGAAACTTCAGCTATACCCTTGGGCTTGGCACTACGCTAGGGTCAATGACTCCATTTTGAGAAAAGGACATCAGAAGGTTTTCTTCAGTCCCTGGGTAGATCCGTTGTTTCAGTATCAACCACTATTGGAGGACTAGGGTTTAGGTACCGCCTTTTGAGCCAGCTCAGATGCTTCGAGAATGCAATTGTTTTGCCCATGAACTGAACCATGACCCATGGGTATATTCACATAGGAGGACCACACTGGGAAGTTCCGGTACGACACCCAGACTTGACTTCCCTGGGATTTTCACACTGTTATTTGTTTGACAGGGAAAGATGGACCTTGTCTTATACCTTGGCACGTCGCAAGATTTTCTGATGACTTTTAAAGGCACCTGCCCAGTGTTTATCATGCTGGATTTTAGTCCGTGTCAAGTATGCAGGGAATTGAAGGACAGGAGTGCAGAGAAGCTTATCCCAGGGTCTCTGCATTGCCCCTGTTACCTGAACATGGGTTGGGAACTGTGTTCCTAAGTGTAACACCATTTCTTTGTCCTCAGCCTGCGGGATAGCCAGGATAGTTTGCGTTTCCATGTAAAAATGTTCCTGGCCTTCCACGTGGACCTCACCTGAAAATCAAACACACAGGACAACATTTAGACACAGGTTTCAGAGTGGGAGCTCTTTGAGTGTTTTGTTTGTGAGCAGTGATTTGCATTAGGAGGCTGGAGAGATGGCTCAGTGGTTAAGAGTGCTGGCTGTTCTCCCAAAGGACCCTGGTTCAATTCCCAGCACTCAGCATGGTGGCTCACAACCCTCTCTACCTCCTCCTTTAGAGGATCCTATTCCTTCTTCTGTCTCCTTCAGCCATAAGCACACACATGTTGCTTAGACATACGTGTAGGTAAAACACCCATGCACATAAAATAAAATGAAGAAGGGAAAAAGTGATTTGCACTAACTAGAGGAGCTGGACACCATACCATTGGGGTGCACCAGAGGGGAGTTGACAGAAATGAAAACAAAAATCCCAAGAGGTGGTCAGGCCTGCAGGCTTATTTGCCATTTTGATAAATGAAAACAGATGTCTGGAGAAATACACGACAAGAGTTTTGAGCGTCTGGACATGGTAAAAGATGGGAGAAGAGCATATGGGAACCCTAAAGGCAGGGAAGGCTTGTCTTAGTGAGGTTGCTGTGCAGACTCCCCAGGGCATTCTTGTCTGTGATGTTAGATTCTGGAGATGTCTTGCATTCTGCCCGTCCTGGTATGAGAGAGGGACCCGCGGGCAGAGGGAACCTTAGGCCCGTCTTTTGGATAGATAGAGAAATGTAGCTTCTTCCTGTGGTCTGTTTTTTCTCAGTTGCCTTCAGTTAAAAATAATCCCTATGCTAGTGTGGAAAATTTTGAACATTTTATTCAGTTTTTATTACACACATGTGTGTGTGTGGTGTGTGTGGTTTCTGGACACTGGAAATACTGTGTATGTTGATGCATGAAGTATTTACACAGTTTTGTATCTATGTAAAATGCATAAAGTTAGGAACTGATTGTCATTTTAGGTTCTGTTTAACAATGACAGAGAGTTTCAGTTTTCTCAGGCCAGATGAGCTTCCTGCTTCTGAAGTTGCCGGAGGTTCCGAAGAGGTTCCAGGCTGTTGGTGGCCATACGCACCTTCAATGACTTGGTCCACATGTTCGAAGGCATATTCCACATTTCCTTGCTCAATTTTTTTCTCAGAAGACAGAAAGGAATTGTGTTCTACGGCTTGCTGCAATGAAAGATGAAACAGAAATAAAATCATTTTTTTATTCTAATGAGCCATTTGTCCCTATCTGAATTTCACACTTCTGCTCGGTCAGAGTTTTACACACGAGGACGACTGGAGGCTGCCGTGGAGTTGAGTCTTCAGAAAACGATTTAGACGTGTTTGCGGACTATTGCGATTCGTTGCTAATGGCTCCTGAGAAGAGCAGAGGGGAGTACAAGGGTGTATACACACGGCCCCACTTCCAGATTGCTGACTGACTCTCTGAGGCGGTTTAACAACCAAGGGGTCAGCTCTAGAGCAAGCAGAGTATATGGTTCAGCAAAGAGGGGTCAAGAAGAGGCACATAAAGCTTGGAATGTTCCAGAATGGCCTAGAATTGATGCCTTGAATGGGATCCTGACTCATTTTAAGTCAATGATACTTCAAAAATGAGGGGCCAGAGTGAGAACCAAGACAATGCTGGCTGGGATGTGGGTTCTTGGCGAAGAAACGGTGGCAGAGATAATGAGTTTGGAAGGAGGGTTTGGGCAGGTCTGGGAGTGGCCTTCATTCTACACCCATGACACTGCCTAAGAAGACACTGTAGATCAGGAAAGAGGACAATGAACCCTGAATGTTAGAAAGTTAATGTCCCGAGGAGGAGGGCTGCAATGGAAGACAGGAGCCTCTCAAAGTGACCATTATGAAAATAAGTTATTGAGGACAGGCCTGGAAAGGGAGAACGAAAAGAGAGGAACAGGCTCAAGGGACAGTTAAAGCCTCAGTAATAGCTAAAGGTGAACTTGACAACTGTCAGGAAGAACAGGGACAAACCCAAGGATGCTGGAGGTTGCACCCTTTAAAGCCTCCGCCCGTCCATCGACCTTTCCACGGCTCCAGCATCCAACACACAATCCGGAGCGTCTGCTATGAGGTTAGCGCTCTCGTAGATGCAAACAACGTGAACAAAAACACAGCGCGGCCTTGCTTTCAGGAATAATAACCAAACCTAAATGGCAGCACACTTCTCCTGAATGCATTCCCCATCCGAGGTGCTTGGATTCCTGTCTCTGAACTTCTCAAGAACCTTTTGGTGTAGGTACCTAAGAGTTCCCGAGCTGGGGTGTGGAAAGTCTGATTAACTTGCCAAAGTCTCTGTTGCTGCTCAGAGGCTGTGCAAGGCAGGACTCACAATATGAACTCAAGTGGTCTGTCCCCAGCGTCTGTGTGTAACCAGAGAATGGGCAGAGAGGCCGAGTGCCCAGTAGCTGGTAAGTGTTGTAACTTTCATGAATTCCACAGTGCTCTAGACCGTCCCACTCACTGCCTGTGGGCAGGAAGTCATTTTTTTCTGGTGTTAATTTTCTGTATTCTCAAGCTAGGCCGTGGTCAGAGGCCACGGGAGAAGTGGGTACAGGGTGCTTCATTTTTGCAGGTCCCTGCAGAAGAGCTGGGGAGAAGAGGGGGTTTAGACAGGACAGCCTGAATTGAGGTATAGAAAGGTTACTGGGGACTGAACTCTAAACCTACAGGTAACATAAATTATTTTATTCCATGACTCGCTGATTGAATTCTGTTCAAAATATGCCTCTCCGGTTATTCCAGAAGATGGGCCATGACCTACCTCTATTGTGATAATCGCCGGCTCTATGTCGTCATAAGCAATCCTCACTCGTTTAGCTGCTTCTTTTGCGTGGGCATAGGTATCCGCAGCCACGGCACAGACGATCTGGCCCACGCAAATGACCTGCAGAAAAGCCACGCGTTGTTAGTTAACGCAGACTCAGGGGCTGGAGACGTGGCTCAGCTGGTACAGTGTTTGCCTAGCATACATGAAACCCTGGGTCAGATCTTCCGTGCCACATAAACTAGATATGTGGAGTGCCTGACTCCCTGGTGAGTTCAAGGCCAGCCTGGGATACATGACATCCCGTCTCAAAAACAAAGCCAAAACCAAAACATAGCTTTTCCAAAAAGAATTAGTGCTCCACATTCTCACATTGCCTACTGATGTCTTAGTGACCAAAAGGGAGGCCATGTTCTTTTCTTCTTTTCTTTTTTTGTTTTGTTTTGTTTTTTCCATTCAAAAACATAATTAAAGAAATAAAATTTTTACATTTCTTCCCCTTCTCCCGGTCCCCTCCCGCTACCCCCCCATGTTCTTTTCTTTGATTTTGTTTTCATTTGACAAGGTTTCTCTGTGTAGCCCTGACTGTCCTGGAGCTTCCTCTGTAAACCAGGCTGGCCTTGAACTCAGATCCGCCTGCCTCTGCCTCCCGAGTGCTGGGATGAAAGGCGTGTGCCACTGAACCTGGCTTAGGAAGACCATTTCTACTCATGAAAATCAAACGATGCGGGCTGGAGAGATGGCTCAGAGGTTAAGAGCACTGACTGCTCTTCCAGGCGTCCTGAGTTCAATTCCCAGCAACCACATGGCCGCTCACAGCCACCTATAATGAGATCTGGTACCCTCTTCTGGCATGCAACCATACATGGAAGGAATACATAATAAATAAATAAATCTAAAAAAAATTAATAAAAAAATAAAGAAAATCAAACGTTGCTTGAGTGGAACTGATCAAAGCTGCGCATGCCCAGAACGTAGCTACTTGAGTTGATTGATCTGCCCTCTGTTGTCTCCGCCCACCTTCCTCCTTGTTCCCACGGAGTGACCCAGTCACCCTGTGATTCTTCTTCCTTTCAGTGCCTTATCCTTTCTGTTGCTGGGGTGACTTTCCCAACAGTTAGAAGCCTTCCTTGAGAGGACTTTAGGCTTTTTGTCAGAGTCTCCAGGTGAGTCAAGAGCTCAGAGGGAGCGGGAGAGTGACCGAGGCCACCCCGGGCTTCTAGCGAATGAAGCTCTAGATGTTGTAGCCACAATCATCGATTTTGACGATGGAGCAGAGTATGAGATCACAGATCACACACCTCATCCTGTGCGAAGAAAATTTCTCCACTGTGGTTATTGTCTCCCGGAACGTCCTCAGCTGTAATCACATCAACCACACCTGGACACGCCAGGGCTTCGGACGCATCCAGTGATCTGGGCGGAAGAACACGGGAGGATAACAAGGTTGCAGGGAAAGCTCACGGTCAGACAGGGAATGAGCCCCACAGCTAAATCACAGCGTAACGGTCTCAGCTGAAAAACATTGGCAGGTGTTCTAGCTTTAGCCCATAAATCATTTATAACTATGCTTTAAAAATGGCCGCTTCTCACCCAGAAAAGATGATTATCCTAAATTGACTTCAATGTGTAATAAGCTCTCAATTTGAGTGTGAAATAGTGAATGCATTTCGGTAGCAGAGGGCATCATTGTGCCTTTCCTTACGTGATCTTTGCATGGGCCCTGGTACTGGTGACTACAGCAAGGAAGAGTTCCTGGTCAACGGGAGGCATGTCATCGATAAAGATAGCTTCCCCTGTGGCATGTTTAATGGCCGACTGGTGCATGACTGGGTGCCCCACCGGGTCTTGCTGAGGTTGGTTGGGATCCACACACTGTTAGGAAAGAAGGCAAGATATCTGACCTCAGACCTGACCATCGGGCCTGCTGTGTTTGGCTTGCTTACAGTCAAGAATAACTATAGGCAACTAGATAATCAAGTCTGTAAATGGAGATCAGTAGATATCTCTCGAGTATACGGCAAAGGATCTATTCTGGTTGCAATACCTTTCTGCAAAGAAGACAGCGTTTGTGCCCTCAAGATTTCTTCAGCCTAACTAAGGAATTAGAACACACACAAATACATATCAAAATAATATGTTCTACTTTGGCTTGCAATAAAGCATAATTTATACAACGAATAAAGCATGATTTACACAACCAATAAAGGGTAATGAAAATAGCCAAGGTCCTGGGAGATTCGGGGTGACTGTAGCAAAGCAAGGAAGGGCTTGGAAAGATGTTTAATGCTGAGTAAGAATTTAAAGGAAGGTCAGAGATCCACAAAGTAAAGGAGAATTTTAGGTAACGAGCCTAAAAAAAAGTAGAGAAGCAAGATTCAGACTCCAATTCCTTGAGCAGCCTTGAGCAAACCATGCAAACTGTATACGTACGACCATACATGACATTGGCTGGCTTTTTTTTTTATAAGACTATATATTTACTTATAATAAAGTTATTGATAATAGAGGTACATGAATATAATGTGTCTTGTCTGAATGTATCGATTAAAAAAAGCCCTACCCACCTGGAACATCTGAATTCCTTGGGGAGTTTCTATGGGGAAGTCGTCTAGAGCACTCACGAACTTTTCTGGGATGTCAGGAAACTTGTGAGGATCCTGAAAAAGTTACTTTGCATTTAGTTTTACAGTCTGAGCATGACTTTGAGAAATAAGTGTAGAGACAGAAAAAGGCATTTGCCATTAAACCTAATAATCTGAGTTTGATCCTTGGAACCTACAAGGCAGAAGGAGAGAACTGACTTCTGAAAGCTGTCCTCTGACCTACACACACACACACACACACACACACACACACACACACACAGACACCACACACACAGACACACACACACACACACACGCAAACACCCACACCCACACCCACAGAGACACACACACAGACACCCACACACTAAAACATATAATAAATAAATAGATAGAATGATCCAATCTTATGTTTAAGATCTTGGCTCTGCTAAGAGTGCCCAGAACTTCAAGTTCCCTGAGCAAGTAGAAATACCATGCCCATTCAGGTACTCAGAGAAGGGAAGGCTAGCTTCGTTAAGCATCTGTGAGGTCTCCTTTTGAAATGATTGAATGAAGTATGTCTCGATGACAGTAAAGAAAACAGAATTAAACTAGATAAGTAATGACAGGGATATCATGGTAAATTTGTATACAAAATTCTGCAATTATGAGAAATGATTTTGTAGTAGTATATTTATGGATGCTGGGGAAAGAAAAGTTCAGGGCTGCTATCTATGGAAGCAGCCTCCACCTCCCCCACACACAGGCCACAGATATACCAAGGAAGCAGGCGATTATTGGATTTTCACTCTTCCTCCAAAGTTAGTCCCCCAGCCTCATCCCCAACTCTGTAGCAGGCCTTCTGTTATGGCCTCTCCTCCCTCTCTGCCTCCATTCCCAGGGGACTTAGCAGATGCTGGTGGCACACCCTGCTTTAGTCGCTACTACAGATCCCCTCAGCCACCCCCTTTTAGCCCGTCTCCATCCCTAAGTGTCAGCCTCTGATACCTAGATACATTTAACTAGAATGCCCAGTGGCCACACCTGGCAGGTTCCTAGAAGAATTTCCTACCAGGCAGCTCACAGCCACTACCCTCCCTCATGAACCAGAGAGGGCCACAGAAATCGAGGAATGAAATACCCACCCAACAAAGATACTCCAATAATTAGTACCTGGAGTTATAATCAACCCAAATCCTGATGCCTAAACGCCATCAAAAAAGCACTGTTAGTGACAGCCAGGACAGCGTCTCAGAGCCCAGCAACCCTGCCACAGTAGACCCCGAGAAATGCAACATGGACTTCAAATCAGCCTTTGTGAATATGTTAGAGGTCCTTAAAGAGGAAATTATTAAATCCCTTAAGGAAATATCTGGAAACATTAAGAGTGTGACGAAATGAAAACACAACAAACCAAACAGAAAAAAACAGCTCAGGACTTGCAAGTGGAAATAGAATCAATAAAGAAAATCCCAACTGAGGGAAACATGGAAGTGAAAAATTAAACTCAGAGGCAAGCCAAACCAACAGAATACAAAAGGTAGAAGAAAGAATCTCAGGCATTAAAGACAAGATAGAAGAAATAGATACTTCAGTCAAAGAAAATGTTAAATCTAAAAAGAAAAGAAATCCTTGCACAAAATATCCAGGAAATCTGGAACATTATAAAAACCCTCAACTTCAGCAGTCTCAATACCCCCAATAAAAAGACACACACTAATAGATTGAATATGAAAGCGGAACCCATCCTTCTGCTTGCTCCAAGAAACACACCTTACTGTTAAAGACAGGCGTCATCTCAGTATAAATGGATGGAGAAAGATATTCCGAGAAAATGGACCTAAGAAGCAAGCCAGTGTAGCCATTTTAACATCTGATAAAATAGACCTCAAACAAAAACTAATCAAAAGAGACAGTGAAGGACACTACATGCCCATTGAAGGAAAAATCCAGCAAGATGATATTCCACTTTTTAATATCTGTGCACCAACTACAAGGGAGACCCAAGATGTTGGAGATGTCAGAGTTGCTGCTGAGGAGAGCTTCTAACAGGGAGTGGAACCAGTCCAAGAGAAAGAAGTCTATTGTAGTCAACACAGCTGAAAGAAGTTGAAGATCTGAAGAGTGTTTTGACATCAGACATGGAGACGCAGAGTTTGGAGTTTTCCCAGGTGGGTTTGTTTTGTCCAGTATTCCCTCACTATCCTCCCTTTCCTCCAGTTTGCAACAGTAACGTATATCCTGTGCTATTATATGTTGGAAGTATGTGCCCTGTTTTTGATTTTGATTTATAGGGGATTGCAGTTAAGAGATTGCATGAGTCTCAGAAGAGACTTTGAACTTTGGACTTTTAAACACATTTGAGACTGTTGTAGATAATGGAAATTTTTTTTGTTTCTTTTTTTTTTGTTTTGTTTTTCGAGACAGGGTTTACTCTGTAGTTTTAGAGCCTATCCTGGAACTAGCTCTCGTAGACCAGGCAGGTCTCGAACTCACAGAGATCTGCCTGCCTCTGCCTCCTGAGTGCTGGGATTAAAGGCGTGCACCACCACCGCCCAGCGACGACGGAGATTTTTGAAGTTGGACTAAATGCAGTTTGCATTGTCTTATGGCTACAAGCCTGTGGGGGCCAGGGAGCGTAATGTGGTGTTTCCAATAGGTATGCCCCCATAGATCCGTGTATTTGAATCCTTGGTTCATGAAGAGGCACTATTAGGAGGTATGGCTTTGTTAGAGTAGGTGTGGTCATGGAGGAAGTATATTACCTACTTGGAGGAGGTGGGTGTTGAGGTCCCACGTATGTTCCACCTACGCCAGCTGTGGCACACAGTGCCTCCTGCTGCTTGCAGATCAAGATATAGAACTCTCAGTTCTTTCTCCAGCACCATGTCTACCTGCATGACCCCATGTTTATTACCATGACAATAATGGATTAAACCTCTGAAACTGTAAGCCATCCTCAATTAAATGTTTTTCTTTATAAGAGGTGCTGTGGTCAATCTGGGGGTGTTGGTGCATGCCTTTAATCCCAGCACTCAGTCGAGTGGGGAGCAGAGGCAAGCGGATCTCTATAAGGTCGAGGCCAGCCTGGACTACTGAGCGAGTTCCAGGACATCCCAGGCTGTTACAGAGAGACGTCCTGCCTCAAAAAACAAAACAAGAAATTGCTGTGGTCATGGTATCTTTTCACGACAATAGAAACTCTAACTAAGACATATAAGAAAGTTGAAATAATACCCCATCCAATCTTATCACCATGGATTAAAATGGATATCAACAACAACAAAAGCAACAGAAAGCTTACAAACTCATGTAAACTGACCCTTTACTGAATGAAAAATGGGTCAAGACAGAAATAAAGAAAGAAAATCAAGACCTCCTAGACTTGAATAAAAATGAAAATACATCACACCCAAAATTATGGGACACAATGAAGGTGGTTCTAAGAGGCAAGTTCATAACATTAAATGCCTACATAAAAACTTTGGAAAGGTTTTATACTAGGAACTTAACAGCACAGCTGAAAACTCTAGAATAGCAACCACAAAAGAAATTACACCCAAAGGGTATAATCGAACTCAGGGATGAAACAAATAAAATAGAAATAAACAAACAAACAAAAAACAAGACAAAAAATCAATGAAACAGAATTGGTTCTTTGAAAAAAATCAATAAGGTTGACAAACCCTTATTCAAATTAAAAGGCAGAGACGAAAGATCCAAATTAACAAAATTAGAGATGAAAGGGAGGACATAACAACAGACACTGGAGGAAATCCAGAGATAAGGACATACTTTAAAAATCTGTCCTTCGCCATATTGGAAAATCTAGATGAAACAGACAGTTTCCTCGATATGTACCACTTACCAAAGTTAAATCAATACCAGATAAGCAATTTAAACAAAGTCATAACCTCTAGTGAAACAGAAAAAGTAACCAAAAGTATCTCAATACCCCCCAAAAGCCTGGTCCAGATAGTTTTAGCATAGAATTATATCAGACTTTCAAAGAAGAGTTAATTTCAACAGTTCTCAAATTAGTCCACAAAATAGAAACAGAAGGAACATTGCCCATGTTCTTTTTGAAGTCACAGTTACTTTGATACTTAAACTACATAAAGACCCAAGAAAGAGAGAATTACAAACCTATTTCCCTTATGAACATGGATGCAAAAATTCTCAATAAAATACTTGCAAACCAAATTCAAGAACATATCAAAATGATCATCCACCATGATAAAGTAGGCTTCATCCCAGAAATGTAGGGATTGTTCAAATACATAAATCTATAAATGTAATCCATCTTATAAACAATCTGAAAGAGAAAAGCCATATGATCATCTCATTAGATGCAGAAAAAACCTTTGACAAAATCCAACACCCTTTCATGACAAAAGTCCTGGAGAGATTAGGGATATAGGAGACATACCTCACCATAGTAAAGGAAACTCATAGCAAGCCCATAGCCAACATCAACTTAAATGGAGAGAAACTTAAAGTGAATTCACTGAAATCAGGAACAAGACAAAGTTATCCATTCTCTCCATACCTATTCAGTCAGCACTTGAAGTCTTTTTTTTAAAAATATTTATTTATTTATTATGTATACAATATTC
This sequence comes from Ondatra zibethicus, assembly GCA_004026605.1. Lineage (NCBI taxonomy): Eukaryota > Metazoa > Chordata > Mammalia > Rodentia > Cricetidae > Ondatra > Ondatra zibethicus. Next base: position 33,821 of record PVIU01004812.1, on the reverse strand, counting down.
TGTCTGCGTGTATGCCTGCAGGCCAGAAGAGGGCACCAGGCCTCATTACAGACGGTTGTGAGCCACCATGTGGTTGCTGGGAATTGAACTCAGGACTTTTGGAAGAGCAGGCAATGCTCTTAACAGCTGAGCCATCTCTCCAGCCCAGCACTTGAAGTCTTAGAGCAATAAAGATAATTGAGGGAGATCAAGGGGATACAAATTGGAAGGGAAGAAGACAAAGTATCTTTATTTGCAGATGATATGATAGTGTACATAAGTGACCTGTAAAATTCTACCAGGAAACATCTTGGAACACTTAGTCCTAAAGGGAATGTCTCTATCAAATCCTTTCCTTCAGAGCTCAGGGAACCCTGCAGAAGAGGAGGCAGAAAGAGTGTGAGAGCCAGGGATGGGGAATGAAGGGCATCAAGGAGCCAATGCCTTCTGGATGCAACAGGGTTGATGTGCATATGAACTCACAGAGACTGTGGCAAGGGCCTGCACGGGTCTACACCAGATGGGGTCCCTATGGCTGAAAGAAGCAGACACACGCGTCCGTCCCTAACCCAGAGGTTATCTATAATCGATAGTCACTTGCCAATGAAAACTTGGATTTTTCCCAACAAGTCTCACTGGGTATACAAACCACTCTTAAGGGTAGATCGACGCCAACACAAAACAAAGTCAGTGGCATCTTTGGAGGATCTTTGTTTCATAATATTGGGGTTTTAAAAAAATTTATTATTATTATTTTGGAGACAGTCTTTGTGTGTAGCCCTGGCTGTCCTGGAGCTCGCTCTGTAGACCAGGCTGGTCTCAGACTCAGAGATCCACCTGCCTCTGCCTCCCGGGATTGAAGGTGTGCTACCACACCTGGGTTTTTTTTCCTTTAAAAAAAAACTAACAGATTCTTTGTGTATATATTATGGCTTCCAGTTGTGGGTTTTTATGGGATTCCTGTGTATGGGAATTTATGTGTCTCTGCTTCTATTTGTGTGTGTGTGTGTTTTCCTTTTGGCTCTTTTTTCCTTGTTTGGTTGTTTTCTCATATTCTAATTTGTTTTTGATTTATTTTATTTTAATATAATTCTTTAGTTGGATGTTTTTTCCTAAGCAGAGGCAGAAAGGTTGTGGATCTGGGAAGGAGGAGAAGTGAGGAGAAACTAGAAGGAGTAGAGGGAGGGGAATATAATCAGAAAATATTGTATGAAAAAAATCCATTTTCAGTAAAAGAGAAAAAATATCCTATTCTAAACTGATAAGTTTCACTCCTGCCAGGACACTGTGATAAGGAAGAATATCTTTTTTTTTTTGTTTTTTTGTTTTTTTGAGACAGGGTTTCTTTGCAGCTTTGGAGCCTGTCCTGGAACTAGCTCTTGTAGACCAGGCTGGCCTCAAACCCACAGAGATCTGCCTGCCTCTGCCTCCCAAGTGCTGGGATTAAAGGCATGCGCCACCATCGCCCGGCAAGGAAGAATATCTTAAAGCATGAATAAAAAAAGGAACAGTTTAAGGAATATAAGTAAGTGAAAAAGATGGGTTATGAAAATGTATGCACAGTATGCTTTCAAATTTGCAAAAATTATAAAAATATATAAAATATACTCGTATTAATATAAATGAATAATTGTACATATTGTAAAATGTTAATAGTAATTAGGGTAGGCTTATTACATTACGGTTGATTTTTGAATTTTTTTTATAATGATATCATTCATAGGCAATATAGATGAGAATATAATGGCTGGCGCTTTAGCTCAGGGATAGTGTGTTTGACCAACATATTTGAGGCCCTGGGTTATGTAATAATGTGTAATACATGAAAGAAAAAGATTGAGCAGATTATATGTTATGTATCGGATAGCTCTATGTTGAATGAGTTAAATAATACAAGAGAGAATATGTAAGTGTATAGAACACGGGGCTGTTGATACAAAATATTGACAGAAAGGACTGGCTGAGACAACAGTGCAAAGCTCACTCATAAAAGAAATATGGAGGTGGTCATTTGTCGGCTGTATTTGGTTCCGTTTCTGGCTTAGACTCACCAAAGGGACACCCACAGGCATGAGGGCAAGTCTACGCAGCTTCTCTGGACGCTGCTTTAAAGTAAGCCAGGTGATAAAGCTGGAAGCGATTTGTGTGTCTGAAAATAAGGCCCGTGAAAAATTCTACCACCGAAGCACCATTGGAGAGATGTCCAAAATTAAAGGACGGATTAGGTTAGGGTACATCAGCCCGTGGACATGTCGAGTGACCATTACATCATGGCATCATTGATAACACTTAATGACTGAAAAAAAGTGAAATAACCAAAGTATATTAGGCAGTTTTACACACACACACACACACACACACACACACACACACGCACCTATAAGGAAAAGTTTAGAAAGACACACACTAAAATATTTGTAGAGGTTGAATATGGGTGACACGTAATTTTCCCATTTTTGTTCTATATCTAAGTATTAAAATATCCTTTTTCTTACTTCAATAAGAAAATCTTTTTTAAAGAGGGAAAGATGCAGTTTGCCTACCGATGACATTTCCTTATGGTTGGTCAACCTCATATAGCACGTTAGCATTTATCCCTCAGATGGAGCAGTGTGGCTGCTCCTTTCTGAGACCCCATTTACCATTTTGTTCAGCCACCGCCGCACTTTGAGGTAGAATTTGAAGAGCAAGCTGACGATGAGGGTCCGTCGGTATTCCACCATGCCGCCCTCGGCTGCTGCTGGGATGCGGATCTCCTCCAGAACCCACCGGCACGCGTCGCTCAGCATCTGGTCGTCCCATTGCCTGGCAGGACAGAAGATGAACGTTTCACAGCCGACGCCACCAGGGCTGGACCAGTTACTGTGAGCGGAGCTGTTTGTTCTCTGTCTTCTTTATCGAGACAGGGTTTCTCTGTAGCTTTGGAGCCTATCCTGGAACTAGCTCTTGTAGACCCGTGTCCTCTGTCTTCTGCAAATGCCCTTCCACTTTCTACCGTGAATCCACGCACCAAGAGCGTGTGATCCTCGCCAGTGCTGTGATCCTGGGCGGCAGCCGCCAGACCAGTGGTTCTCAACCTATGGGTCATAACCCCTCTGCACACACCTGAGACCACTGGAAAACACTGATATTCACATTACACTTCATAACAGTGGCAAAATTACAGTTATGAAGTAGCAACAAAAATAATTTTATGGTCGGGGTTCACCCCAACAGGAGGAACTGTATTAAAGGGTCACAGTATTAGGAAGGTTGAGAGCCACTGGTCTAGAGCCACAGGCTCTTTATATCCCTTTATAGATTACTCAGTCTCCAGTGTTTTGTTAAAGTATGTTACAGCAAGCGGAGGGCAGGCAGGCAGACACCAGACTACTGGGGCAAGAAAAAACGGGGTGCGACTCTAATTATCTTCCAAGTCCAAACAAAATGCCATTAAGACAGCCATTAGATTTTTTCTTTCTTTCTGTTTTCACTCCTTTCTTGGTTTTCCTTCCTCCTTCCCTCTCTCCCTCCCTCCCTTTCTATTTTGAGGCAGGATCTTTCCTAGCCCAGTTTGACCTCCAGAGTGCTATTCTCCTGCCCACTCCCAAATGCTCCACCACACCAGGTCCCTTAGTTTCTTCAGCATCTGATCTGACAGTTACCAAGTGTTTCTTTCCGTGTCTTCCTCTGTTCTTTTTTAAAGTTGCACAAGCCAATAGGATGGATTTATTTAGGTTAAAAAAAATTGACCCTGTTAAAAATCAAAGGTTTCTGAAATCTGGAGTTCTGTTGTGTGTCCTTCCCTGGAGCCTGGCACCCAAACCCAGCGAACAACAGATTAGGACTGAAACAGTCCACAAGTGGAAAGTTTCTAAGGTTGTCTTGGAAGTGAGAGTTTGGTGTAGGAGGTCCTTCTGTTTATGTGTTGCTTTCATTGGTTAATGAATAAAGAAACTGCCTTGGCCTAGTTGATAGGGCAGAACTCAGGTAGGTGGAGAAAACAGAACTGAATGCTGGGAAGAAGAAATCAGAGAGAGAGATGCTATGGATCCGCCGCCAGAGACAGGTATGCTAAATTTTACCCAGTAAGCCACTTTCATGTGATGATACACAGATTAATAGAAATGGGTTAAATTAAGATGTAAGAGTTAGCCAACAAGAAACTAGAGCTAATGGGCCTAGCAGTGTTTTAATCGATATAGTTTCTGTGTGATTATTTCGGGTGTAAACTAGCCGGGCGGCCAGGACGAACAAGCAGCTCCTTCCCCTGCAACAAGGGTTTCATTCAGTTTCCAAGGAAAACCACACTAAATCCCACTTACTGGGAATGAGCATAAATGGGTAAATAAAAATTATTGCAAAAGCACTGTTTGGAAAAAATTAAAAGCAAAAGCAAAACCAAAAAATCTTCCTAGTTGCTAGCCAGGAGGAGAATGTCAGGAACAGGGCTCTTTGACCTTTTAAAGATTCCATCTTCTTGATATAGCTTAAACACACTTTTTTACCTTCAGGATTCAGTATTGGGGCTATTTGTTTATTTTACAGGTTAATTACTTAAAAATAATATCTACTCAAGCTAAGCAATTTCTGCAATAATTGTATAGAAACCTACAATAATAGAAGAATATTTATATAAAATATTGTTTTATATAAAATAGAAAATGTTTTGGTAAAGTATATTTATAAAATATCAAAAGATTTATAAATAACGTATTTATATAAAAATATATGTTTATAAAGCCTCAGAAAGATTTCCACAGTATAATTTTAATGAAAATTATTCAAACAGAAAAGTCTGTGCATGGCGGCCCAGGTGGGCTGTTGCTTACCTCCCAATGAGCTGCTTGCAGGTCTGGCTTGCAGAGACCACGGTGCGGGCCACACTTCCGAAGAACATCTGAAGATCCTTGATGGTGTTGGTGCCTTCTTCAAACTCCACGCTCATGCCAGCGTTGACAATGGCAAAGGCGTTTTCCTGACGCTGGGCCAGCCGGAGGCCTGACACGTAGTGCCACTAGAGACAGAAAAACATTCAGAATGGTTAGCGCATATCGCCCGGCAACTACTCTGATAGCATGTGTGTGTGTGCATGTGTGTGCGTGCGTGTGTGTACGTGTGTCCAGGCACGTGTGTGTGTCTAGGCATGCGTGTGTGCGTGTGTGTATGTGTGCATGCGTATGTGCACAGATGTGTGCATGTGTGTAGGCATGTGTGCACTGCATGTGTGAGTGTGTGCGTGTGTACATGTGCGTATGCATGTATGTGCATGTGCATGTATGTACCTGTGTGTATGCATGTATGTACACATGCATGTGTGCATGTGTATGTGCATGCGCGTGTGTAGGCATGTGTGTGCACATGTAAGTGTATGCGCGTGTGTGCATGTGTGTTCGTGTGTGCGCGTGCATGTATGTATGCAAGTGTGCATGTATGTGCGCGTGCATGTGTAGGCATGTGTGTGCACATGCGTGTGTGCATGTAGGTGTTTGTGGGAATGTGCACAAGTATGTGGAGGTGGAGAGCAGAGGTCAACATCAAATGTCTTCTTCAGTTTTCTTCGTTTTCTTTTTTTTTTTTTTTGGTTTTTCGAGACAGGGTTTCTCTGTGGCTTTGGAGCCTGTCCTGGAACTAGCTCTGTAGACCAGGCTGGCCTCAAACTCACAGAGATCCACCTGCTTCTGCCTCCAGAGTGCTGGGATTACAGGCGTGCGCCACCACCGCCCGGCTGTTTTATTTTTTGGAGATAGGATCTCCCACACTGAGTCTGGGGCTCACCAATTGGCCAGGGAATCTGCCCAGTCAGCTTCCAGGACCTTGTTTGCCTCTGTGTACCACTGTCCAACCCCATCACTGGGGCCACAGACAGACACATACCATCACATCTGCAGTCAATGTGGGTGATGGGGCTTGAACTTAGAGTCTCATGCTTGCCGTCACAAACACTGCACCCATGGAGTCAGGTCCCCTGTCCTTTTGATGATTGTTTGCAATAAAGATCCTGCAAACGGTTGACCACACAGACGTGGTAATTCCTGTGAATACTGTCCCACGTGTTTCATGTGTAGCAGTGTTTGATCCTCAGCTGCTCTGCTCATTTCTAATTATGAGGACACACGTTAGGGACTTGAGCAAGGTCTCACTAAGTGCCGGCCGGGTCAGGGGTTCAGAGTCTGCTCACGCTCCAGGCTCTCACTTCCCATGGCATCACCGGAGGCCGTGAGCAAATGGCTCAAGAGTTTGGACTTTATTCGCTCTAAGAAGATACCGGGGTGGCTCAGACAGTGTGTTCCGGGCTGCTGACTGAGATGAAGGTGAAGACAGGGAGGTGGTGGTCCTCAGATCAGCTACCACAGCCTCACTTGTTTCTGTTTTAATTTGCTTTCTATCGAAGCTTCATTTGAATAAATCCCTTTGTTAAAGGGAAAAAAATACTGAACACTGCCCTCCTCCCCACAGATCCGGAGCCTATTACAGGTTGTGTTGTTGTGTTGTGTCATGTGTCCGTCCGTCCGTCTGTCCATCTGTCCGTCCAGTGGGAAAAGTTTGAAATAAAAAACAAAACTCAATCGCTAAGGATGGGAACCTGAAGGAAGGAACAAATTCTTGTCCTGTCTTCCAGGCTCAGTACTGTGTTGTAGAAGTAGCCAGAACTTAGTAAATAAATGATTTCACTTAAACTATCTAGTTGATAACTATAGGTTATTGACAAATAAATATGATAAAGTTTCAGCTCATTAGAAACTTCTTTTTTTAATATAGACTTATTTATTTATTTATTTATTATGTATACAATATTCTGTCTGTGTGTATGCCTGTAGGCCAGAAGAGGGCACCAGACATCATTACAGATGGTTGTGAGCTACCATGTGGTTGCTGGGAATTGAACTCAGGACCTTTGGAAGAGCAGGCAATGCTCCTAACCACTGAGCCATCTCTCCAGCCCATCATTAGAAACTTCTATAGCTGATAGGGGCTGTAATTTTACAGACTCCCAGCTAAGATGCGTTTTCATCTATAACCACAGTTTCTACCCACACAGAAGTTTCTGGGTTTGGAAGGAACCCCCTGAAAAGTCAGAGGTGGCCCTTCAGTGGAAACAACTGTGATGGTCATCTGGGACTCGCTCCCTCACTGTGGGCGGCCCCAGACTCTCTCATCTGCAATAGAGAGGCCCATCCATTTGGAAGCATAAGGCAAGAGGACACATGTACGCAGGCTGCAAGTACAGGAAGCTCACCTGGGTAGTGTATGGAATGGAGACAGACAACACCACCCATTCCGGCTTCAGTTTGGTCTCGGGGGACCCCTCGAGGAAAGCGCCATCTAAAGGAATCTGCTGTTCTCCTTCTGTTACAGAAAAAAGGATCTGGATGAAGACACATTTATCAAACACGAGACTCCATCATGAGCATCTAGAATGTCTGGTATGATGAACTGGTGTGGGCTGGGAGCCGGAGCCCGGGGACCGAGTTCTAACCCTGAGCCTGGGCTGCCTGGGGGGGGGGTGTTCCAGGCTTCAGAATCACATGGTTAAACCAGATGAACTGAAAGTCTCATAGCCCATTGCAGGCCACTGGGCTTAAAGATCTTTAACATTATTGCTCAGCAACCTGCTACAATGTATAACATTTCACAAATGAGAAAAGAGAGATCCAGGGAAGTTAAACTACTTTCCCAAAGTGGCACAGTGGAGTGTGTGTGTGTGCGCCTACGCATGTGTGTGCGCATGTGTGTGTGTGTGGATACACATGTCTGTGTGCATATGCTTGCACATGCGTGTAACAGACTTGTTACATCAACCTTGGATGCTATCCCCCAGGTTCTCTCTGCCTTGGCTTCTTTTGAGTTAGCGTCTGCCACTTGGCCTTGACCGTGACAGTTAGGGAGGCTGATTGCCCAGGGATCTGCTTGCTGTCCTTCTCCAGCTTCTGGGATTACAAGAAAGCCACCATGCTTGGCCTCCCCCGCCTGGATGGGTTCTGGGGATTGAACTCATGTTGTTTATACAGCAAGCGCGTCCTCTCCAGCCCTCTCTCCTTTTCTTTGATTAAAATGATAAGCACGTGCCCCCTCCTTTTTTTTTTTTTTTTTTTTTTAGATAGTTTGAATCACTGTTTTAAATTAAGGGAAGAGATTTTACATTAGTAGCACTGTGAATAGCACCAACTTGCTTTTATTCCCCTAAATTTAGATTATTTTTCTTCCCCAAAGCTTATATTTGAATAAAAAGGAGTAATGAGTTGGATATAAAAACTGCCTTCTTTTCAAAACCAGGGAAAGGAATGTGTCATAAACTTCAATGCTGCCGAGAAGCCTCTTAATCTTTTCTCTGTCTTTTGCATTTGTTGACTTATCAATCGTACGTGCATGTGCTACAGTGCTCGTGTGGAGGTCAGAGGGCAACCTGCAGGACTCTGGTTCTCTCCTTCGACCATGTGGGGTCCTGGGGATCAAACCCAGGTTGCCAGGTTTGGCAGCAAGTGCTTAATCCACTGAGCTATTTATGACATCAGCCCTGATTCTTTTATTGAATTCCTTTGATGCTATAATTTTGACTGCTTATAGATGGGTCAAATATTTAAGAAAAGAGTCAGAGACATGAATCCAGTCTATAGAGAGCAATTGGAAGACAGCGAGGAAACCACAGCTTCTGTCTCAGGTTAGAGAAAATGTTTAAGGCTCAGGGACCAAGTAAGATATTCTTGAGTTTCTTTTTCTCCTTCTTTCTTTCTTTCTTTCTTTCTTTCTTTCTTTCTTTCTTTCTTTCTTTCTTTCTTTCTTTCTTTCTTTCATTGGTTTTTCGAGACCTGGTTTCTCTGTAGCTTTGGAGCCTGTCCTGGAACTAACTCTTGTAGATCAGGCTGGCCTCGAACTCACAGAGATACACCTGTCTCGGCCTCCCGAGTGCTGGGATTAAAGGCGTGCGCCACCACAGCCTGACTTGAGTTCCTATTTCATAATATACGGCAGGATCAATGCAATAGTTGTAAGTATTAAAATCAAACACCCAAAGCTTGGCCTCTTACCTTTAGATATCACATTGATGACAGCGTTTCCTGCTGCTAAAATGGGGTTGAGATCAGAGAACTTAGGCCGGCTCACCACGTGCCCTCCTAAAGACTGATAAACAGAGGACATCAGGAAAAGCTTCACTCCGTTATCTGACAAGTAAAGAACCATGTATACGTTTTAAATTTTCCCTTTTGCTTTGCCTAAAGATCTGGGACATCTGGAAGCAGCTTAATCATCCAGACACCATGCCATGCTCATCCCTCACTTCGGACCCACCTAAATGCCACAACCACAAAGGCACCTGTGCAGGTGAGGAGAAACAGTTTCTTGGAGAAATTGTCTAACACACATTTGTGTTTGTTCAGAAGCTTTCCTTGATTATGCATGCCAAGTAAGAGAAGGGAATGGAGATCTAGGGGGTGATGTCATCCTCATTCATAAAACCAAGTAAGAGAAGGGAATGGAGACCTAGGGGGTTATGTCAGCCTCATTCATAAAACCAAGTAAGAGAAGGGAATGGAGACCTAGGGAGTGATGTCATCCTCATTCATAAAACTAAGTAAGAGAAGGGAATGGAGACCTAGGGAGTGAAGTCAGCCTCATTCATAAAACCAAGTAAGAGAAGGGAATGGAGACCTAGGGGGTGATGTCATCCTCATTCATAAAACCAAGTAAGAGAAGGGAATGGAGACCTAGGGGGTGATGTCAACAGGTTAGGGGGAAAGTGATGTTATAACATACACAAACACACACACACAGATCAAGTCCTATATAGGGAAAGTGGAGAGCCTGCAGCCCCATAAACAGACCCGGAGTATGGCGAAGTTACGTTTAGAATGGCTGCCAAGCTGCAGAGAAACCCAATGCTTCTCGGTAGCCTTAACCCTTCATCAGAGTCTGCTTGGGACAGGCTTGGACAGGGGTCTTTAGGGGACTTATGGGAACAATTCACTGAGAGGAGCAAGGTCCTTCACAAAATGGACATAAAATATAGATGTAAGAATATGTGGTAGATTTATGAATCAACAGAAGGCCAGAGACAATGATGAGAAATCCATATCTGCTGGGCTGCTGCGTCCTGATGGCTTTGCTCATCGTGTGTGCAATAGGGAGTGGTTTGAGCCAATTACCCTTAAATATTAAGTAGTGAAAAATCCCAGTAAGTGAGACATCTAGACACCTGGGGGTCCAAGGATGTATGCACAGGAACACATGTCAGGAATGGACAACGGCGCAAAGGTGGAAGAGAGAGCCAATCAGAAGAGCATCTGGGAAGGCAGGATCTTGTTAGCTACACCCTCGGAAAGACATGCTTCATAGATGGTCAGAGCTGGATGGGGCCCTGGACACAGTCTCGTGTGGTTGCTGTTTGTTTGTTTGGCTTTTGTTTTTCAAGACAGGGTGTCTCTGTGTCGCTTTGGCTGTCCTGGAACTCACTCTGTAGACCAGGCTGGCCTCAAACTCAGAGATCTACCTGCCTCTGCCTCCGGGGTACTGGGATTAAAGTCATGTGCCACCACCACCTGGCTTTAGTGACTACAGTCCGAACTCAAGTGACTTCAGTCTACAGACTTCAAGTGGCTTCCCTCGGATAACTGGAACAAGAATCTGTGCCTCTTCAGATGCTTTATCATGACTAGTTATCACTTTAGACACATACACACACACCTCCCCAACACATACACTCTTGATATCTGTCATTTGGGACACACACACACATACACATGCACACACACACACACACACACACGCATATACGCTGTGGCTTAGTTTATAGAACAATAGATAGCATACAGCCATATTCCTAATCTGGGGCCCTGCAAGAGTCCTCAGATGCTTCAGGAGGGCATGGAAGGTCTTGGTCTTCTCCTTTGGTTGCTCCGAAACCAGAAAATCCAAGGCATCTTTCAACTGTGCCAGGCTCTGTCCAGCCCCTATTGTTGCCCCTGAAAGCAAGAGAATAGAACATGAGATTACAGTGAGCCTGCATCCCTGCTTCTAAACAGATCCGTTCTTCGTACATTTAGTTGGGATGGCAGCAACCAATGATAATTAGGGATACTTCTAGTGATTTGCTTTATTGTAATGGCCAGCATTCAGGTGTACTTGATCGGATGAAGGAGAACCTACAAAATTAGTAAAGCTCACACTACGCGAATCTGAGGGCATTTTGAGAGAAGGTTAACTAACTGGAGACTTCCCTCCGGGTGGGCAGCACTGTCTTATAATACGGAGTCCTGGATGGAGAAAGAACACTAAACCATAAAGAAAGAGAACTGAGCATTTGACACTCTGCTTCCTCACTGGGGTCACATTGTAACCAGCCGCCCCCCAGTGCTGCTTTCTCACTGGGGTCACATTGTAACCAGCCCCCCCCCCCCGCGCTTGTTTTCATTGAGTTCCCCACCACAGGATTTGCAAGTGTGCTAACAGGGCATGATTTCAGTAGTGTGGTCTTACCAGGTCTAATAGAGCCACAAGGGAGGGACTAAAAAATTCTCAGTATGTGCCCGGCACCAATTAACCTACTGCACATTAAAAAAAAAAAAGCAATTCTTTCTATCTATGGCATTAAAGTTCCACGGAGAGTCCACAAGGGACGCAGTGTTTCCTGCTCCTAGGAGGGACGGCAATGAAGAAAAGTTGGAGCAACAGATGCAGCTCCATGGGCCCTGCTGTCCATCTCTACACCCTCGCCAATGACCTCCCCTCACCCACATGCCTGGATAGTCTCCCTTAGTCCATCTTTTCCTCTCTCCGTATCCGTTGATAGAGATATTCTAATAGTGAGAAGCCAACTGACTTAAGACTGACATGTCAGAGGCATAGCAAGAAATTACCCAGTTGGCTTCTTTTTCACGCTCGTATTTTTTTTTTTAACTATTTCAGCGTAGTATTTTTAGCTCCTCTTATCTATTGTTATCTATTCAAATGCCTTGCTTGTGTCCTGGTGTATCAGGGAACCTTGTTTGTGCATTCTCAGCAAAAAGAAGACGGGATCTGGACCTGACTTGGGAGGCTGGGGAAATTATTTAGGTCATTTTATTCTGAATCTTTTTTTTTTAAGATTTATTTATAATTATGTACACAGCGTTCTGTCTGCATGTCTGCTGCAGGCCAGAAGAGGGCCCCAGATCTCAGTACAGATGGTTGTGAGCCACCATGTGGTTACTGGGAATTGAACTCAGGACCTCTGGAAGAGCAGTCAGTGCTCTTAACCTCTGAGCCATCTCTCCAGCCCCGATTCTGAATCTTTTATAGGGCACTGGAGACTCCAAGGTATGGGGTAGGTCTGTCTCCTAGGGCTGTCTTAAAGAGCAAAGAGAGGACATGTGAATGTACCTGGCGGCATATGAATGTACCTGGTGACATGTGAATGTACCTGGTGACATGTGAAAAGAATGAGTACTTTAAATCTCATGGTCAAGGTTGTGTGTGTTCATGTGTGTGTGTGTTCATGTGTGTGTGTGTGCCCGTGCATGGGTACGCATATGTGCGATGAGCCTCAAAAGAGAAAATGTCTTAAGGGTTTATTGGACCAATCTGTACTTGGCTAAGCTCTTTGAGCTATTTGGCACCTTCTTGCTGTCACAGCTTTGATGACAATGTGACGCTCAGGGACCCAGTGTGTGAGATGTCCTGAGGATGCTTATGGTGAACACATAGCACATGCCCAGCTGCTCTCGAAGAAAGGGCTTCTGTGAGGTGCCTTTATTGTCGTTGGCGTCCCACTGAGCCAAGGCTGATGCCCCATTTGAAAACCAAACCACTTACCATTTTCTGTGTTCTTCACCAAGTGCAGTTCTGGAAACTGAAGAGGGGATATAAAAACTGGATGAAATTCACCTTTAAATTTAATACTGGGTCCTTAAGGAGAGAAACAGGAAGCAATTAGAAAGAGATCAGTGGGTTACTGGTACAACAGAGTAAAAAATATCATGTATAGAATTTATTTGCAAAAGAAAAAATCTTAAAGGACCCTGAGTCCCATGAGTCGAAATGAGCCACGCTTTTGGAGAGTTTGAGGAGGGGCTTCGATTACCCGATCTGAACTAAAACGTAGGAATAACACATACCCACTGAGGTATTCCCCATGACAAGTGGGGCTTTTGGGTAGCTGGCTTTGAGTTCCAGAAGGTCCTCCAAGGTCACAGGCACGAACCAGGTGGTCCTCGGCCCTTGGAACGTCAGTCTCCTCTTATCTGGGTCTTCGGCCATTCTCTGTAGAGAAGCAAAGCCACTGTGCTTTCCGGGGATCCAAACGGCCCACGGGTCATTTTAGCTTTCTTGGGGATTAGGGAAGGGTGGGCTGAAACTACCAAATCGAAGAGACCATGTCCCACGAGGTATCCATAAGGACAGTGTTTATACTCGTGAAGTGACTGTCTGAAAAGGCACATCAGATAGTGCAAGTGCCCTGGTCCATTCTAGTTCTGCCCTGCCATAGAAGAATTAGGATCTCCACCGGAAACAGCCCCTGAGGAAGAACTGGCTTCTCAGGAGACTTCACGCACTGCTCTGCTAACTTGTCTCGCTGCTAAATCTACGTGAGGTGAGGTGGAAAGACGCTGAGAATATTTCCTCCTTGGTTCTGGGGAAAACTGTAGGTAAATGAATTTCCTTGGCCCTGCCTCCTGGCTCTTCAGCAAAGCTGTGAGCAATGGATTAGAGAGTATGTTAGCTGTTACTTAGAGACACTCATCTTTGGGCTCAGACAAACACTAACTACAGAAATCATTGCTACTGAACACTATTCCCTTAAAAATAAAAAAAAATCACTTGTTATTTGTTTTACTTGTGTGTGTGTGTGTTGTGTGTCTATGTGTTCTGTGTGTGTATAAAGGAAATTTTTTTTTACAACCTTGCTTATATCTATCTAGTATCCATGTTTCTATATTTAGTTACGCAGCTTTAAAATACTTACTCATGGGGGACACAGATGGATCCCCCCATCTTTTTGGTCTGTGGGGGGGAGGGGCACAACCAACCAGGAGCGGCTAGGCCATTTCCAGGGGTTTTTGGCTTTTTTTTTAAAATTTGGTTTTGTTTGGGGGAGGGGAGGTTGGTAAGGGCAGAGAGCAGATGCGAGGGGACGAGGAGATAAGTGATATCAGAACGTGTGATGTGAAGTTCCCAAAGAATTAATAAAAGTTAAAAAGAAAAAGAAGGAACAACAAATCCCCCCCTTGGAAACACCCACAGGCCAACTCAGTATAGACAGCAAATCCCCCCTTGGACACGCCCACAGGCCAACCCAGTATAGACAGCAAATCCCCCCCTTGGACCCGCCCACAGGCCAACCCAGTATAGACAGCAAATCCCCCCCTTGGACCCGCCCACAGGCCAACCCTCTATAGACAACCTCTTCCCCGAAACTCTTCCCAAGTGATGCTAGGTCACATTAAGCTGACAACTGAAAGCCAACCGTTCCACGATCCATAAAAAAATAAACTAAAAACCTGACTCATAGCCGAGGTGTCCAAGTTCACACGGCACTGGGATCTGAGAGGCCATGGGAAGGAAGTCTCTCTCCCCTGTCATGCTTTCTCAAAAGGGACTCTGAGGTCCTGGCAGCAGCGCTCTTTCACGAGCTCTGGTTTGATCGCCTACTGAAAGAACTGAACAAGTCCTTAAAAAATGACTCCATCGTGGTGGGCACACGCCCATATCTTAATAACCAGAGTGGTTCTATAGTGTGATACAAAGAGGCTCGTGCCACGCCGTATTTTTGAGATAACAAAAGCATAGCAACTTACGATCAGCTCAGGAGGAAATATCGGTTCCTGCGACGGGTCCAAGGGCTGGAACTCGTCTTCGTTGTACAGTTTGGTACACATCTGGACATCACAGAACACAACGCAAAATGGAACCTCAGAGCTACTGAGAGACACGCAGCCATATTCGAGCGTGGCGCTCCCCCTGATAACCCGATACGAAGCAAGATGCTGGAGTCACAGGGCTCATTCACATAGAATTCTCCTGTCACACCGAGCACAAAGCTGCCTGACCTGGCTAATATTGATTATCAACTCAACAGGCACTAGAATCCTCCAGTGGACGAACCTCCAGACACGTCTGTGAGGGAGGGTCTGGACGGAGCTAATGTGTGTGATGCCATCCCATGGGCTCAGACTGAATGAAAAGGAGGAAGTGAGCGGAACACTGGCATGCACCTCTCTCGGGATGCAGTGTGACCAGATGTCCTATGTTCCTGCCGCCAAGCCTTCCCCTCCACTGCACTCTCAACTATTTTTGCCTTGTAATGATAATGGCTGAAAAGAAATGCATCTAGATACATTTGGATTTTTGTGAACATTTTCTGAGCCAATCCCTAACGGTATAGGAAAAACAGACACTTACTTTTTCCTCTCTACTCACAAACGACCTCTCTTCTGGATCCATGCAGCATTTTCCAGATCCTTTCATTTGGCAAACAGTCGATCCCTAGGGAGTATTGCAATTTAAGGCAACTTCACGGTCAGCCCTTTGAACATGATGCCTGATGTCCCCATATCTGTATCCCCACCTAACCGGTCTGTGGATTCCTCGCTTCTGCCTTTGGCCGAGAGGAAGGAGGTCCCCGCAGCATTATTGCTGTCTCATCTAGTTAGACGGATTCCCCAGCCTCCGGTAAACATAGGTAGCAAGGCCTGGAAACAGCCTGCAGTTCCAATGCTTGGGAAGTAGAGGCTGGAGCTGGGAGTTCAAGACCGTCCTTAGGTACATAGAAAGTTTGAGGCAAGCCTGGGCTACAG
This sequence comes from Ondatra zibethicus, assembly GCA_004026605.1. Lineage (NCBI taxonomy): Eukaryota > Metazoa > Chordata > Mammalia > Rodentia > Cricetidae > Ondatra > Ondatra zibethicus. The sequence goes on along the minus strand of PVIU01004812.1, from coordinate 18,093 downwards.
GAAACCTTGTCTCAAGAACGAAAAAATCCAAACAAATCAAAATAAATAAGCAAAAGCAAAAACCAGAGGGGCCAGGATGCATGTAACTCAGTGGGGTAAGCCGATGTTTAAGAGCTTGGTTAGATGCTTCACACCATAAGCAGCAGCAAGCTTGCTCAAACCCCTCCATGAGTTTGGGAGGTTAGGCAGCAGGCTATTAGGCTACTGGACAATAGAGAAAACTTAAGGGAGTGTGCAGCATTGCTCACAGTGGGGGCCCGCAAACGGTCACTCTTGGCTGGGGGAAGAAGACACATGGGATTGGAGCCCGTGGGATCGGTCACTGAGGCTTCCCACGGGACGTAAGAACACGGAAGCTAGGTCTACTGTGGTGGCCAGCCCACGCAGAGGGCTTTTAGCTTCGCAGCAGCAGTGAAGTCTTGGGGAGGCAAAACGCCTTTAGAGCTTCAGTAGGAAGCAAAAATGAAGTAAAACCTTGAGTTTATTTGCAAATTATTGAGATCACTCGAATTTGAAAGATTCAAACTGCTAATCATTTAATTATAGTTTTCAGAGTATTTCTTTTGGAACCCAAAGGTAGCCCTTTGGGCCTGAATTTGTCAGCTGCTGGGGCCATCAATTCCTCTTCCTCCTCCTTGTCCCCTGCTCCTCTTCCTCCCCTTCTAATTTTTCTAATGCTTTAGTGAGAGAAGGTCTCACACTGTAGTCTGGGCTGACCTGGAAGTAATTCACTTTATAACCGGGGCTGGCCTTGGACTTTGGGCAATCCTCCTGCCTTGGCCTCCCAAGTGCTGGGATTGCAAGTGTGTAGCACAATGCCAAGTCTCATTTATTATTCATCTCATCTTCTGTTGTCAATGTGTAAACAATGTCAGGGTGTGTAGCAATTCGGAGACATCGAATGTCATATTTAAAATCAAGAGTCTAGTTCCCAGTTTAGCATGCACTGGCTAGTCTGGGCTTGTTAAATTGGGATAATAAAGCCCATCTCAAATAGTTCGTTGGGAAAATCCCACCCAGTGTCTGACACACAAACCCTCTGTGAAAGAGATAGTTGGTATTTTGAACTTCAAGACCATTGCTATAGAATTGATTAGGGGTTTGGATACTGTAAATTTTGCACAGCAAAGGAGCTAATTCTTTGCATTTCTGTTTACATTTTTACATAGATTTTTATCTACAAAGAAGATCATAAAGTTTCAGGCTGGACAATGTGAAGAAGGTGCTGTTTCTGTAGGTCAAAAAATGGTCAAACATTGCTTACTATTGTGACTTACCATAGACAGTACCTTAGGAATTAAAAAGAACTGGCCCGTAGTTTGTGAAGCTTCCTGATAACCTCAGTAATAGCATATATAACTTTCCAAGGTTGTTTTAATTTTTATTTATTTTTATTTTTAGACAAGGTCTCTAGCATTTCTGAATAGCCCAGAACTGGCTGGGTAGCCCAGGACTCCAGATTCCCCTGCCTCTACTCAGGAATGCTTGAATTACAAACATGTTCCACTGAGCCTCCTTTGTGGGATGCAGAGGCTTCATGTATGCTAGGCCAACACACTACCAGATAGACCATGCTCTTGCTCCTCAAACATTTATAGTATTTGGAATGAACTGGTATACTTTGAGTTATTTTTGGTCAACAAAAATGATATAAAAATAATTTTTATCAGGAAAACTGGATCACGAAAACCATATATTTCAAGACTGTCCCTGAATGCACTAATCATATTTTCCAGATTTCTCTGTCCTCTCTTCTTAGCTTTCCCAGTGACTCGGGGTTTTGGCTCACTGCCGTATTTGGTGCTTGGTGGTTTGATCTGGTTATGACTGGCGAGTTTCTTCTCGGAAGCTGTCTCTCTGTCCCCACAGTGTCCCGCTGACTGAGGCCAACATTCCCTTCTGTGTAGGATACTGCGGTAGTTCCTGCTCTCAATCCCCACACCGTGCCTCCCGGGCTTGTCCTTCCCACAGGCAGGTACCTCACTTCCCTGTGAAGTTCTGTGCTCATGGCTCAGAGCAATGTCTGTGTATTGGCTACCAGCTCGAAGTCTAAACTCTTTAGACCCAAACAACATCCTTTCTTTTAGTTTTTAACACCCCCGTCATACCAACTTCCTTTTCATTTTTACTCTGAGCCTTGGACATTGGGCATCTTTTTCTATTTCAAGCAATTCTCTTCCTTGTAATTTTTCTACTGCTCTTTTTGAAGCAACTCACTTAGTCCAGAGTTCCTTTTCTCTAATAAGTTCTCTGCCTTTTCCTATCCCTCAACTCACTTCAGCCTGTGTTCCTTCTTTATGCATGCCTGCTGGATATATAAGCATTTAATAAATACCTGCCTGTCTTTTCTTGCCCTGGCTCTGTCTTTCTTGCTCTGGTGATTGAACCTGGATGCTGAGGACTTACTCATAAAAAAAATAACAGTGCGTTACGCTGATTAATTCAGTGTGGGTACCTGCACAAAACAGAGTCCACCAGACATCCCTTCCTGAGGAACTGCAAGCGATTACACCTGCTGGGAGAAGGGAGCCCTTCTCCTCAGTAGCACAGCCACCAGAGGGTGCCCTTGCTCAAGTAAAAGACCCCTCCATCCACAGTCACGTAAGCAACCCTAGTTAAAATGCAGGTCTGGGGTGGGTGACCCAGAAAGAAGACATGAAGGGGGACATGTTGGGAAGACGAAGGTGTTTGTCAGGACTGGGGCGGGGTAAGAGAGGGTAACGGAGGGGATCACGACCAAAGTACCTTACGTACAGGTATAAAATTGTGGATGAATAAATACAAATTAAAAATACAATCAGTAGGCGTCTAGCAACCCCCAGTGGTTAGAATGGGCAGTGTGGCGTTCTTCTGGAGAGAGTGGATAAGATAGGCTGTTCTATGTAAAACTCTATTCACACATTAAGTCAACAGAATATTAGCTTTTTAATTTAATAATATTAACATTTTAACTTACCGGTGAGAACGTTTTCACACTTTCTACAATTGGTCGGTATCCGGTACATCGGCACAGATTACCTGGTTAGCAAGGAGTGAGTCAGGCCTTAAGGTCTCATACAGAAATAGGCTAAGCACATTTATGTTTAGCGTTTTCGGCAAAACAGGCAAATTTATCTTTGCTCTGAAACCCAGCAAGACTCTTTGAAAAAACTCTTCCCTTGGAGATGTTCATCAACAACAGGTCATTTGGTTATAGTTTTTTTGAGGCACTAGAGAAACCTTCACATTTCCTCACCAACTCTTCCTGCCTTACTTCATGCCTGTCCCCGAAACAGAGTGCCCGTTATTCTCATGACTTCCTCACAGCTGTGCGTGGAGCGTCTTCTCTGCCAGCTGGCCCCACCCTGAGGACCCGCCTCACCACAGGTGCTACGCAATGGAGTTAGGAGACCATGAGCTGGAACCTATGAACTGTGAGTCAGGGCCAATCCGTTCTCTTCGTAAGCTAATGATCTCACGGACAGCTGCCTAACACAGGGATTGGTCTTAGAGATGTCTGGCTCTGTTCTCGGGGGAATCCTTCAGGCAGGACTATTCCACCGATTGTCTGGATCCGACGATGGGCGTGTTGGGTCATTTGTGAGTTCACCTTGGTTTACTTGTCGGGTCATAAGCTGGAGAAGCAAGCTTCTTGAACCCACCGCGAAAGCACAGTGCACGTTCAATACGTAGCTATTTTCCATCAGTCAGCGTTTCTAGAACACAGTTAACAGTGGGAGGAAAGCTGCTATCCTTAAAACAGTGTCTGAGGGCTGGAGAGATGGCTCAGAGGTTAAGAGCACTGACTGCTCTTCCAGAGGTCCTGAGTTCTATTCCCAGCACCCACGTGGTGGCTCACAGCCATCTATGATGAGACCCAATGTCCTCTTCTGGTGTGCAGACAAAATGTAGACCGAACACGGTATGCACAATAAATAAATAAATCTTTAAAAAACAAAACAGTGTCTGAATCTAGGTGAGGTGGCCCAAACCTTTGATCCCAGAGCTCGGAAGGCAGAGGCCAGCCTGGTCTACAGAGTGAGTTTCAGGACAGCCAGGGACTACATAATGAGATCCTGTCTCAAAAATTTGAAAACATTTTGTGCAAATTTTACAACCTATATGCCAGTTCCAAAAGCATTGAAGTTGAACTTCGATCTAGTTTTCTTCCGCATCTTCTCATCATGATTGCCAGTGTCATTTGTGGAAGGGACAAGGAACGGCCTTTCAGATCAATGAGTTGGATCAATACTGTTAATAATACCTGAGATCTCATATCCCGAAACTAGGAAGGTTTGCGATAGAAACTATGTTTGTTAATGTGTCTTTTTAGATACAAAGTCGGAATTTTTATACTTAGATTTATCACTATAGTTTAGGAATTGAATTGCTCACTGTTTGCTTTTGATAACCCATTGTTTCTGAGCCACCCCCCAACCAGTGAGAGCACAGCGATGTACAGTACCTGAAAATCTTCCCTCTTTATAAAGATGAAAACCTTTCTGATTTTTATAAAGGTGTACGGTACCTGAAAATCTTTCCTCTTTATAAAGATGTATAGTACCTGAAATCTCTTTTCTCTTTTCTTTGTAGGATTGATTTTAGTAAGTAATGTTAGTGAGTTATTTTGACTAGTTAAAACACAAGCAACAAAGCTGGGCGGTGGTGGTGCACGCCTTTAATCCCAGCACTCGGGAGGCAGAGGCAGGCGGATCTCTGTGAGTTTGAGGCCAGCCTGGTCTACAAGAGCTAGTTCCAGGACAGGCTCCAAAGCTACAGAGAAACCTTGTCTTGAAAAAACCAAAACCAAACCAAACCAAATCAACCAACCAAACAAACAAAAACCCGAACCCCCCAAAAAACCCACAAGCAACAAAATCTCAAAATCTTGTTCCACTCTACCCACATTGGAAAAGGCTGCACTAGCAGGTATTAAAATACCATTAAAACATCAATAAAGGAAAAGGTCTTGTAATGAAGCCAGTATTGCCTTGGCTACCAAGACAACCAAGATGGTGTCTGTCTGCCTCAGTGTCTTTCCAAGGAGCTGGCTGCCTGTCTTTAGTTCCCTAAGCATTGCTTGCCAAACAAAGCCCCACCTCCAAGTGCCTCAGTGATCTGATCAGGTGTCGGCTCTGGGTGGTTCCTGAGCAGCGTGTAGATGGACATCACCATGCCAGGGCTGCAGAATCCACACTGCGTGCCATGACACTTGGCAAGCCGTTCCTGAGAGACAAAGGTACGCCATTAGCACATTAGACCTTTGGCCTTGCATGCTAGCCAGCAGCACAGAGTCTAAACTTTCTGAAAACAACTTCAGGAGAAATGTTAGTCTCTGGAGGAAGAAGATCAATTTCTTGAAGTGAGATATATGTATTTCTTGGTAGATACATGTATTTCTTGGTCAGATGCATGTATTTCTTGAAGTCAGACATATGTACTTTTGTTTTTTTTTTTAAAAAAGTCTAGTAACAGAGTGCTTCTCATGCCTGCTTTCTTTTTTTCCCCCAATAGCTCATTTACTCTATCCTTCAGATGATTTATTCAACTTTCCTTCATCTTTACCATTAGGCCTGCAATTTACAGAATAAATGACTGTGTGTGAATCATTCAGCAGGCTCTAGACAGGCATCTTTATGGTTTTTCTCATTTAGATTAGAGACTTTTTGGTGTGCTGAATGTTATAATCTATACATTTAAAAAAATGAATGTCTCGGGGGCTGGAGAGATGGCTCAGTGGTTAAGAGCACTGGCTGCTCTTCTAGAGGTCCTGAGTTCGATTCCCAGCAACCACATGGTGGCTCACAACCATCTGTAATGAGATCTGGTGCCCTCTTCTGGCGTGCGGGCATACATGGAGGCAGAATGTTGTATACATAATAAATAAATACATCTTAAAAAATTAAAAAAAAATGAATGTCTCCTACATGTGGTTGGGCCAGTCACACATTTTAAACATGCACATTCAATCTTAAACAGAGAAAACAGTGGGGAAAATGCCAATGTATTTGCTCTATACAAAATCCCTAAGCCAGGAAGCTGCCAATGGAGCCTGTCTGTCACTACACACTCACCTAGCTGGCCCGAGTATGATTCTAATGCTCTTAAACTAACATTCTGCCCCCCAAACATCATGGCCCCTATAATGAAAGTGAACATTCTGTCTGTGGCTTGTCGGAAAGGATAGACATTATTTAGTGCTAGGGGACAACGTGGCTGTGTTGGATTTGTCGCCACACGGCGGTTGTGTCTGTAGAACCTGCCGCTGTGTTTAACACGTGGCTCTCCCAGTGAGGCAGAACCCTTCACGTGCCTCTTCTTTCCCAGTTTTTATTGTACAAATACCTCCATTACCAGGCAAGCACAATTATACAAACCAAGGGCGTCTAGTTTAATTCGACTTAAGGATATATCTAAAGACAGCCAGCGGAAACCCTGCAAATTTAACAATCGGCTTTCACAAGCCAGGGCAAGCCTGCTCCGGGGCACCACTGACCAGATGTGACTCGTGTCCCATCAAGACCTGGGAGAGTTAAATCGACTAAACACCAAAGGAAACACTTTTAGAAGAAAAGCGAGGAGAAGCGATTGCAGGGTAAGATCTACAGAACACAGCTGTTTGAGCTCACGGCTGGAATGGACAGGTCTCTCTGCCAAGGGTGGCGGGCGGCAATGACGTCTTTGTGTTCCCGCTACAACCTTTCAAGGAAGGAGCCTTCTCTTTCTACATTCTGCTTTAAAACTCAGCCAGCAGGAGTTCCTGCTCAGTCACAGGAAACAATGTTGCCTGGTCTTTGGACAGCCTTCCCAACTTGAGAAACCCCCCTGCTGATTTTAACTGTAGCAGGTACGTGGGTGATGTTCCTGGAAAAAAGTCTCTCACACAGCTGAATTCTCATCAGCATCCCACCCATTGGAACAGTGAGAAATAAAGAAGTCTATTTTCTATAAACTTTGGTTTTCCGCCTCATTTTCTTCTTGAGTAAGACTTCCCTTGTCTTTTAGTTATTGATAAGTACAAAGCTGAGGCGGTCTTTGGGATTAAGATGTCCTTAAGTCAATGACAGCATCTTAAAGAGATCTCTGAAAAAAAAATTTCTAGCTATGAAGCACGGACTCTTACAAAACAAGAATGTAAAAGCATAAAGGGTTTCGAGCTTGGAGAGCTCAGGAGAGCACACCAGACTGTGGGCCATGCCTGTGCCATCTTGGAGAGCTCGGGAGAACACATCAGACTATGGACTATACTTGTGCCAGCGTCTGGCCCCCATCACACGGTGTGATCTTACCTGCACGGGGTGAATCCTCTTTCTGATGCTTCCCACACCTTCCACTGTGGTAACGGCTGCCCCATGGAGAGAACAGATGGGCACCAGGCACGCTGTCGCTGGGTAGTGGCTGGGATGGGCTTATGTAAAGAGAATACACTGAAATCGTGGGGCATGGGTGATAATACAGGATCCTAGATGTGTCCCCAACTAATCTGCCACTTCCTGCCTCCTCAGCTTCTCCTCTTCCAAGTTCTATAGTTTGTGAATGACACCGCCCACACATTGCCCAACGCAAAACCTTGGCAGTTACCCTAGGCAACTCCGCCATCACCTCCACATGCCACCAGAGAGCAGATTTGTATTTTCAGGTCAAGATAATGCAGCTTGGTTTGAGTAATCACTCAGCCCTCCTGGGAAAATGACTCTTGTCAGTGTGTGCTAGGGCCTAAATCTCACCAAGACTGTAACTTCACACATTCTTGCAGACACTTCTCTGAACTCCAGTTCAATGGCAAAGGAACTATTTTACAGCAATGGAGAACAGAGCCCCAAGAGCTGAGAACACAGGACAAAGAAGTCCTGCTGGGCAGAAGTTTGTGGAAAAGAGATGGAGGCAGGGTGGGACTTGGAGACAGGAGGGAGGAGTGCATAGTTACAGGAAAAGTGAAGCCTTCATGGGAAAGTCTCCTTGTCCTTCCCAGATGTGCCCAGAGCATGGCCAGGCCAGAGAAAAGGATACTGAATCTTCTTGCTCTTGGGATCATATCTTGACACCATCACCGTGCAGGCGCCACAGCCTCCTCCCCCACAGCCGTATTTAGTGCCTGTGAGACGGACTGGGAGGAGGAAAGTCAAGGAAAAGGGACCCGAGTAGCTTCGGTTGGTTGTTCGTTTCTCTCCCTTGGATGCCGATTAACAAGCAGCGTGTTTAGGAGTCTTGTACCGCGCTGGTTGCGGCTTCTCACCGAAAGAGTTGGCTTACCTCTCAGCTCACTGATGAAATCTGAGGAGGGACTAACCAAGAGCCGTACCAGCTTTTTGAAAACTGGGCCCCATGGCATTTCCGAATATAAGACTTTCCAACTCAGTTGGAAAGGCGATGAACTAGTAGTTGGGAGTCTAGCTCATTGGTAGAGTGCTTGCCTCCTGAAGCCATGGGTTCTATCCTCAGCACCCAAAACAACATTAGGTAATAAAAAAAAAACAGCAGATGCTGGGTATTGTGATTTATACTTACTATTACCAGGGCTTGGGAGGGTTGAGGCAGGAGGATTGCTGCGAGTTTGATGACAGCCTGGGTAACAGAGAAGTCCAGGGTAGCCTGGAATACACAGAGAGACTCTGTTTCTTAAGAGCAAAACCAAGAAAGGAGATGTCATGCCATTCCCAGTGGGTATACGCAGAGCCTTGTGGTGAGTGCACATATATGTGTGCCGTGAACCATGTGTGCATTCTTCCTGATTAAGACACACAAGCTACATGAGCCTGATGTCAGCATCTTAGTCTTTGCACCCAAGTGCAATGTGGGAAAGCTCATGACTTCTGCAGAACTCAGAATTGTCGACAATGGGCGACGAATCCATATAGCGCCCTGTCCTTGGATGCCATAGAAGGTGGTTTGTGTAAAATTCAGAGACATCCTCCCGGGAGGCTTAATTTTCTGGTACAGCAGGATTTCCTTTTGCTTTCTTATGGAATTAGAAAACATTAATTTACGGGCTGAGAATACAGAACAACAGCGGACCAGGTTTTGCTTGAGTGTACAGCCCTGGGTTCAATGCGCAGGTTAGTAAACAACAATAATAACCGTGACTCCTGAGCCAGTCCTAATCACTTTGCCAGATGCTTGCATATTTTCTCAAAGAGAGAACAAATGATATATGCAAATCCTGTTTCTTTTTTTTTTTCTTTTTAAGGTGCGACCAGGAACCTACCGGAATTGGCTTGGGACCTTTTCTGGGTGCAGTTTAAAAGGATCTCGAGGGTGGAGCCGGTAATTGGGTTGGGCTGTGGTTGAGTCATTTTCTTCCTGTAAATTGCTGCCCTTGGTGAAGAGCTGCTGTCAGGATACTTCTGGTTTTTGGAATACCTAGCCGAGGAGCCTCCCCAGGAAGGCTTTGCATACCTGACTCTGCTCTTTAATTCAGAGCCACTTAAGGCAGCTCAGGACCGAGACAGAGGGCTGGGGGCAGTGTGGGTCAGACCTTAAAGCGCTTCTGTGACCAGGAGGCAGAAGGCAAGGAGTCGTTTGTTACTGCTTTGGGAGTCTGGAAAATTTCAAGTCAAGAAATCCAAGTGCTCTCTGGCTCAAAGGTGGAACTGAGACTTCACTCGGTCCACGTGTGACATCACGCGACAGCCTGTGACATCACGTAACAACATGTGACATCCTCTAACCCCTCTGCTGTCTGGACATCCACCAGTTGGTTCCCAAACTCTCTTTCTGCCCTCACAGAAAGCCCTGACTGGTTCCTTCTGCGTTCTATTGGCTCGTCATTAGACACCGTGGCCAGATAAATACAGGACCCTCAGTTACATCTGAGCTTCAAATAAACAACCAATAATGGTGTAGGGTGGGTGTGTCCTATGTAGTCTCAACTTGAACTAGCTGTGCTTTATTTTTGTAAGTGCCAAATACAGAAACATGACTGGGAGTGAGGAGAAGCAATTCAGTGTAAATTTGTGTTTTGGTCCTTCGTGGGGACAAGATTTCTCACTGCCTCCAAGAGTGAGACAGCATCCTTAGAAGCTGTCTGAGACTAAACGGACAGACAACACATACAGGGAACATGCCACCAGAGCGAGACCCTGTCCTTTTCTTCAAAGTTCTCATGGCTCATCTCTTCTTTTTCTGTCACGTGTATCCGTCCTCACTTTCAGCTCTCAACACAGCCAACAAAAACTGTGTTTATTTCTCTAAAACAAGAGGTTCCTTTGCTTCTGGTCCCGTGCCTCTGATCAGAACACCCTTGGCTCCAGAACTTCAGCTTTGGCTGAAAAGTTGTGTGCTCAACCCTAATCTCATCCTCTTTCTCCATGCCTGGCTGGGCATCCTTTCTGATGTTTCACAACATGGCTCCGTTCCCTTCCCCCTTGTGCCTGGTACGGCCGTCTCCTTCGCTATAATGGGCCAACGGCAGTGCCTGTCTAGGTTCTGAATACTTAGTGTTCTATAAAATTTGTCCTTTGAATAAACACAAACTGTTGTTTTTGTTTGTTTGTTTTTAAGATAGGTCCTTATGGTCCAGGCTGGCCTCAAATTCACTCTGTAGTTTAGGATGACCCTGAATTCTGATCCTCCTAACTTTGTCTTTCCAGGGCTGGGAATACAGCGTCCACCGTCACACTTGGTTCATGTGATGTCAAGAGTTGAAGCCAGAGCTTCAAGAATGCTAGGCAAGTACTCTACCAAAAAAAGATGTTCCCCAGCCTCTTGAATGAAGAAGAATTGTTTTGAAACTCTCAGAGCTGGATGTTGAATATGAGAAGGACAAGAATGCTTCTGAGATACCCATGTCCACAGTTTTACCCCAGAGCTAAGATCTCACAGAGATAAACTTCCTCTGTCCATCTTCACTCTCTGTCCCAGCAGATCTGGGCAGGCCAGCGGGGGATGGGTATGGTGACTCAGTGGGGGACAAAGACCATCACAGCTCCTGATTTTGTGCACAGAGGAGGTGGAACAGTAGAAGGGAGAGAGGACTATGTTCATTGCGTGCCACAGTCTGGGCCTAAGTCAGCAGTAAATTTGGGTTGTGTGGGGCCTGACATTTCTGTAATGTGAAAGGTGCGATATAAGAAAAGATTAATCAATTATGACCATAAACATAGAACCAGGACCTAGGGAGGGCCTACAGAGTCCCATGAAAGTGCTTTAAGTTGGCACTGTTGCTGGCAGAGCCAAGCTTTCGTCAGAAGTACTCACTAGGGGGACAGGTAAGAATAGCGTCTTCACCCTGTTGGCTCTAATCAGAAGTTGGGGCCTGGAACTCTTGAAAGCCCCATTTATCCAGAATAAGAGATTCGGGTTGTCCCTCTGGAGCAACGTGCAAAAGGGGTGTTGGCAATCTGGGGGTCAGGAGTTTCACCTAGTGTTGGTTCTGGTCATGGTTACCTGGGAATCCGCATCTTCAGGTCATTCCTCATATTGCTTTCTTTTTGGGAAACCCAGAGAAGGTATGGCAAAGTGCGTGAGGGCCTTAGAGATGGTTTAAAGGGAGGCGGTGATGGATTTTGCTGACCAGCGGTGAGGTTTTGAAGGGGGGCAGAGGGGAGCTAGTGGGATGGGGAGGAGGATTCCGGCTGCCCATGGTGCTCATGGGGAGAGGACTGCAAGATGATGACCCAGGTAGTCAGATTATAAGGCTTGAGTGGACAGATGGAGCCTGGAGAGAAGATCAGGCATGAGGGACAGGCTATTTCTAGAACACCCTTGTCAAGACAGGCGTCGGGGGAGCAACCGAAGGGAGATTTTACGAGTGTTCCTTGGGAGATGGGGAGACAGAAGGAGAAAGGATGGTGTTATGGTGTTCACCTCTGAATTCCTAGTGCCTGGCAACAGAGCTCGGCTTACATGTGCCCACATGGAGGCCGGAAGCCAACTTCAATGTCTTTCCACAGGCCCAGTCAGAAATGTGTGTGTGTGTGTGTAAAAGGAACAGTCTCTCACTGGTCTGGATTTGGAAAAGTACGCTAGCTGACTAACCAGTGAGTTCCAGTGATCTACTCTCTCTCTCTCCTGTGTACCATGCCTGGTGTTTAAAATGATTTTTTGTTTGTTTGTTTGTTTTTGGAGACAAGGTTTCTCTGTAGCTTTGGAGCCTGTCCTGGAACTAGCTCTTGTAGACCAGGCTGGCCCCGAACTCACAGAGATCCGCCTGCCTCTGCCTCCCGAGTGCTGGGATTAAAGGCGTGCGCCACCACCGCCTGGCTTAAATGTTTTTATAAATGTTGAACTCATGTCCTTGTGCTTGAAAGACAGATGCATTACTGACTGAGCTGTCTTCCTTGCCCCAGTGAGTACATGTGTTTAACTTAAAAATTATTGTGGATTCACGGGAAGAATAGGACAGACAACCACGTAGTTTCATGGCCCAGCTCTCCTCGATTGATGATATCCACTTGGGGACAGTAGGCTATGCTATGACACTAAGGCCAGAGCGTAGGCTGGAGAGATGGCTCGCTGGGTGAAGGAGCCTGCTCCCGAGCCTGAATCTGATATTGATGCCTGAACTCGTGTGGTAGAAGAGAGAACTGACGTCCTTAGATTTGTCCCCGTCCTAAACTCGTGTTCTGTGGCTCTCTCTCTCCAAATGCGAAAAGAGACAAAATTCAGGAACCTAACAGCAGAACTGGAGGACAGAACTTATGCAAAGTCTACTTGCTATTTATGTGTTTACATGCCTATGCATGTCCACCTGTTACATATGTGTTTACATGCCTGCGTATCCACCTGTTACATATATGTTTACATGTCTGTGTATGTCCACCTGTTACATATGTGTTTACATGCCTGTGTGTGCCCACCTGTTACATATGTGTTTACATGTCTGTGTGTCCACACGTTACATATATGCTTATGTACCTGTGCATGTCCACCTGCTTTGTTACACATGCATTTACACACCTATTGTGAAGTTCTATACCAGCTCGGATAGAGATTGTGTAACCACAGCCCCAGTCACTAGCTAGTGCCACTCCCTCACTGCTGTGCTCAAACACAAGAAACTCTTCTTGGAGATCCGTTTACCAATGTCTGACTAAAACCTTGCAGGAGAGATAAAAGAATAGAAGGTCAGAGGTGAAGATCTGAAAGAACGTCAGAATTTGGAAACATATATTTATAAAAGTTTGTTTTCTCTGCCAAGAATTACCCAAGAGTGTAGGAGGAGTCAGCTAAAAAGTCTTGTGGGGACACCCTCATCAGGGACACGCGCCCTGAACGTTCGGCAGGACACAAGTTTGCCTAGAGATGTTTAATCCCTGGGATGAATGTGGGCCTCAGAAGTCATGAGGTTGTTTACAGAGTGGGCACTCACGGTCCCCGGGAAGGGCCAAAATGCAATAAACAAACATGAATCCATAAGTCCATTATGAATCCATACGGCCATTCTTGGAACTCCAACTAGAAGCCACAAATGGAACACAAGTCGTTTGCCTAGAATGGCTGCAGGTGACTTTTCTTATCCTTATGGTTTAAGAGATTTATTCTTATTTATGTGTATGTGTCTATATGAATGTGTTTTCGTGGGCGCAAGCACACCTGTTGAGACTAAGAGAGGCCCTCGGCTCCCTCTGGTGCTGGGTGTGTGAATTGCCAGGGGGTTGCGAGCAGTGTGATGTGGGTGTTGGGACTGGGACTCAGTTCTTCGGGAGGACCAGTAGGGGCTCTCACCTCTGAGCCACCTCCCCGCCAGTCCTTCTGAGAACGCTGAGCCGTTTTCTACCCATTTACCGTCAAAGGATATGCCCTTTCCTCAGGTAGAAGAGCAGATTCACTTCAGGGTCAGGGCTTCTCTCTACGACCTACAGTGTGAAACAAGTGGAGGGGTTGAGGCAGATGTTGTCAGGGGTTACAGCAATCCAAGCCTCTGTGCGGAGGGCACGTTTACAATATGGGTGGCTTTACTGAAAACTCTCGGTGATTCTTGGAACCAGACAGTGCTTCACTCGGGTGAGTCAGGAGGAAATGCTTGTCTGAATTCTCTATCATCGACGGCAAGCATTTCCTCCTGACTTACCCGAAAAGAATCGAATGGGAAACAGACTTGCAAACATGACTCTGATCACTCACAGCCACGGAAAGTTGTGCAAATACGTTAGCAGAGAAGATGCTCCTTAGCACCAGGGCCCTCGCTTCCCAGCTCTACAAGGGTGTGAGCCACGTGGTACTCGTCACAGCTCCGCCCTCAGCTGAGCGCCAAGTGTTACTGCCGTTGGCACGGAAGAAAGCCCGCTGTCCTCAGGACCTGAAGGAACCCAGCCAGTCTCTCTGCCGGGACGGTCGGGCCAGATGGGGAAAGCGAGTCAGAAGCAGAACAGCATGGAACCCAGATGCGGTGGGCACCGCACCGCGGTGCTTTGTGGTCGCATCGCCTTTGCGCATGGCAAATGAACCGCTTGTCTCTTTACTCCACATCTCCAGTTTGCAGGTCGCTTTCTAAAGTCCCAAGAAGATTTACCACTACAGAGATCAGCCCAATACCCAGTCTCCAGGGTGTGTGTGTGTGCGTGTGTGTGTGTGTGTGTGTGTGTGTGCGTGTGTGTGTGTGTGTGTGTGTGTGTGTGTGTGTAGGGGCCTAAGAGCAGAGGTGGAGCATCCAAATCTCATGTTCTTTTACACTCTAACTGTGAGAACATGGAGATGATTGTCAAAGCCAGGAACAAGATAGCAACAGGGGCTGATAACCGGAAGAACTGCCGCTCCTTCTTTCCGTTTCCTCTGTCCCCAGATCAAGACCTGATGACACTCCAGGCTTCGATTTCCTGCAATAGCATATCTGGTAAAAACTGTCCTGGTGTTTGCAGTGACTGCCACACAGGTGGACTGCTGTCCCCTTCAGCCACGCCTGTCTCAGGTCCAAAGAGCACAGATTATGGCAGGGTTCCAGAAGAAGAATGAGGTTTGATTTGGAGTGATTAAAAGCCTGCCAGTTGCAAACCAGAAGTCAAGCCTTAGCCAGCATTCCCAGCCGCTTGAAAAAGATCTCCAGAACTGCATGAAGGAACAAACCTCTTCTTAGCAAGCATAGGAAAGGGGGAGCGAGGGCCTTAGCAATCGCCTGTGTGTTCTTAAAACAACCCAGGGACAGCAGCGGGAGAGCAGCAGAATGCTGGAAGTCAGCCCGGAGCAAGAGCCTGTATGCCAGCTATCAACAAGACAGATGTTTTCACAGAGAACGCACTGGGCATTCCACCAGCTGTGGGGAATGCAGTCTGTACTAGAATTTGGACAGCCACCAGGTGGGACCTAAGGACAAGCCTTGCTGCGATTTCACACTCTCTCAGCAGCTCTGCTGAGTGAGGTTGGTTCACGCAGCAGCGTTTTGGGAGGGAGGGCTTGGTGGCGGAGGAACAGAAAGGTAGGACAAAGCCATGAAAGGTAAGCACACCCTAGAGAGCCGTGCACTGGTGAGGTGCGTTTTCAAAGAGGAACGTGTACAGATTTAAGACCAGAGCTGAGTCCCCAAACAAAACGAAAAGGTTTGCGTCTCGTGCCATTGTTTTCACAAATTCAGAAGCCAGGCGTTTGCGCCCCACAAACACGGCCTCTCTCTGCATTTCTGTGTGGGCACGTGAAAGGCAGCTGGGGAAGAGACCGTTTGAGATGGCCAGAAAAGCATGTGGAGGAGGCGCAGCGAAAGGAAAAGCTCCCACACTTGAAACACCTTGGGGAGACTGTGGGTCGATGGGCATTGATGGACGCCGTGCCTCAGCTAACTTGAGCCCTGAGTCTAAACAAAAGTTTGGAAACTCACGTTTGGGAAGCAAGTATGTGAGCATTTTAGCTTTAAAACATCAAACAACATTAAAGAACACATCAACAAAACTCCCCCCCCCGCCCCAACACAGACCTCAGCCTTGCAATCCCCAGATTATCAAAAGTTTTTTTAAATATATTTTTATGGTTTATTTAACTTTTTATTTTATGTGCATTGGTGTGAAGATGTCAGATCTCCTGCAACTGGATCTTCAGACAGTTGTGAGCTGCCATGTGGGTGCTGGGAATTGAACCCGGGTTCTCTGGAAGAGCAGTCAGTACTCTTAACCACTGAGCCATCTCTCCAGTCCCAGATTATCAAAAGTTTTACTTCTGATGTCCTAGGCTCTTTCGGGTCATCCCATATTGCTACACCAGGTTTTCTTTCTGTTCTGCTTTTTTTCTTTCCATCCATCTTTCTTTCTGTCAATCTCTCTCTCTCTCTCTCTCTCTCTCTCTCTCTCTCTCTCTCTCTTTACAAGTTACACAGGCTCTCAGAAAGAACCTTTTCTCGACTATTTGACTGGAAAAGTGCGAAGAATTTTTGCCTTTCTTGAAGCTTCGTTTCTTCCATTAGAAAACTCAGCAATACAGCAACCCCGAGGTGTAGGAAACAAGACTTAACAAATTACTAAAACAGTATTTAATTTTACTTGCTTTTTTTCTTGTTAACCGCCACACACAAGTAAATACAACTTCTGACTATAAAGTACTCTGCACTTCCCATGTGCTTGTTTTTTCTCTCAAGAACGAGGTCGAGAACATCTCTTGGCTTTGTCCTTTGCAGAGACTGCCTACCTACTGCATCGCCTCTAGGGAGTCTCTGCCTCCAGGGTGATAGGCTTGGCTCAGGGAATTGCTATCATTTGATACCATTTGAGAGTCGTTTGCTGTTGTTGCCCCCAGTGTCCTGCCTCTTTCCTGGGCAAAGGGTATTAGTGAACTCAGCTGGAGCTCATATCTAACCAACACAGAAGGGACGTCAGCCGCTCACCCCTGCAGCCTGAAGCGGTCCTGTCAGAATTCTTGCTTGCTGTCATACAAAATAAAATATTCCTTTCGATTCCGAGTGAGGATGAAAAGCAAGCGGACCCTCCACGATCTCACCATCTGATGCAAAAGTGGAGGTAACGACCCGTGTTTACAGTTGTACCCCTACCGAGACACCGAGGAGACACCCCACAGAGAAGAAGCAGCCTGACTTCACCCTCCGTGAAGGAAACTTAGGCATGTCAGACACTTACCTTTCTTCCATTCACAAAAAATATCAGCTCGTCAGAGTTGGAAACGGAAGGCATCGTGTTGACGGAAAAACCAAAAACGCAAAAATGAAGTCAATGTCCCACTGGCAAATGTATCTGTCTATCTATCTCGGGCACACACTTGGGAGCTGACCTGTCCCGGGGTAGTCAAGGCCGGCGGCACAACCCAACACTGGTGAGATTTATAGTCATATGCTGCCAGCCCTGCCTGCCTGGCCCACAAAGGCTTGGCAACTCTTGGCAGCATCTGGTTCTCTCTCTGGCATGAGTGAGCCAAGCATTTCTGCGGCTGTTTGAAGTCTGAGACTGGTTTTTCCACGTTGGGTTTAGAATCAGGGGCTAATCTATGAGAAGTGACTTTTAAATACAGGGTTACAATTACATTTAAAAAATTAACAAGCCTATTAGCTAATACCAAGCTGCTCACAAGAGTGAGGCTGATGCCTTCTCTGGTTTCTCTTGGGTTTAACTGCAAAGGAGGATTGTCCCATGGGTGTGGTGAAAGACCTGAAGTGCATCTTTAATTTCTTGTTAATTCATTTTATGTATATGTGTATTTTGTCTACATGCGTGTCTGTGGACCACAGGTATGTCTAGTGATCATGGAAGCCAGAGGGGGCATCAGATTCCCTGGAACTGAAGTTACAGACAGTTGTGAGCTGCCATGTTGGTGCTGGGATTTGAACCCTAGTCCTCTAGAAGAGCAGCCAGTGTTGTTAACTACTGAGCCAACTCTCCAGCCCCTCAACTGTGTCTTTAAAGCTTGATTATAACAACCTGCAAGTATATTCTCTGCTCTTGATTTTTTCCGTACTTACTTGTTCCTACTCCTGAAAATCTGAGGATTTAAGACAACAAATTATTTCAAGATTCTCATGCTCAGTAAAACCCTAGATACAAAAGTATTTGAAATCACTAACATGCACTCAGGTTTGCTGTGGGCTGGAGGCTGTTCTCACAGGTTGGGAATTTTGTATAATCTCAGGAGAGCATCATTGTCACGACCATCACCACCATCACCACCACCACCATCATCATCACCACCACCACCATCATCATCACCACCACCACCATCATCATCATCACCACCATCATCATCACC
>PVIU01004811.1:0-121671 GCA_004026605.1 Ondatra zibethicus | reverse complement strand
ACTTGACATCTATCTCTGGCCTCCATGCACACCTGCATACATGCCCATACATACCTACCTGCACACCTTATACACAAATGCCCATACGCACCTACCTGCACACCTGTATACACACATGCCCATACACACCTGCATGCAGACATGCATACACACTTGCCCATATACACCTGCATGCACACCTACATACACACCTGCATGTACACATCCCCATACACACCTGCATATCCATGTACACCTGCATGCACACCTACATACACACCTGCATGTACACATCCCCATACACACCTGCATATCCATGTACACCTGCATATCCATGTATACCTGCATGCACACCTACATACACACATGCCCATACACACATCCCAAAGAATACCTGTGAGTCTCTAATTAGATTTTTGATTAAATAGACTTGAGGTATCTAAGGGTCAGATTGTATATGCTCAGCGTTATAGGTCAGGGTTACTGATGGTCCTTTATAGCCTGTATCTGAAGACCACTGCTAAAGTCAGAGTGGATGAGGACAATCTCAGAGGTGGCCCAGATTCAAAGGTTATGCCAAAACCCATTTGGGTCCTACCTGCTTCCTAAATGGAGGGGCTTGGCCCAGGGGATGCTGTTTCCTAGATTCCTGTCATCACACAGTGTAAGGGGGTTTCTTTCTAGTGTGTCCTTGAATAATCTTGTTGGCTGTAATTGGCAGTCCTCTTGATCTGTGTCAAAAGGAACTGGGTTGCATTATGTAACAGGGTGTTCAGGAGACACCATTTATTGTACTAGACCTGGGAACCAGGCCCAATGCTGGGAACAAGAGGAATTATGGTCCTTCAGTCTTCAGGCAGCTGCTAATCACTAAGTGTCAGATACTTGCCAGGCCTGTGAGGAGATTGCCTCTCACCACTGCCCAGATCACCCGTCTCTAACCCTTCCTACGTGGATAGGAGGAAGTCCTGAGTCATTACCCATACACAGCTCGCCTCATCTTACAACCACACAACAGGGGTCTTCTCAGATAACAGACTACAGACAGACATTGGGAGCAATCTCAGACTGTTGGCTGAAGCAGGAGTATGAAGATATGAAGCCTCCTCCTCTTCCATACTGCGGTCATAGAAGACTAGGGGAGAGGCAGGAGAGGTGGCTCCATGGATAAAGGAGCTTGCAGCCAACACTGATGACCTGAGTTCAATCCCTGGGACTCACACGGTGAAAGGCGAGCACCAGCTGCCTCCCTCACTGTGATTTGTTTTTACCACTGCACACCAGGCCCAAAGCAAAAGGACCAAGTGACCATGAACTGAAACTCTTGAAGTCATGAGTTGGGGGAAAAGGAAAAAAACACTTCTTGTAAATTGTTTAGCTCAGGCATTTTGTCATGGTAATGAAAAAGCTGACTCATATGCCTGCTTACCCAGAAAGCCAAGGGTTCACTGACTTGGGCTCTCTCTTAATCACCAGGTCTTATTATTATAAGATTTTGGAGATCTGGCTCTCCAATGCTCCCATTTTCCAGAGGTCAGTGGATGGGCCTTTTGGTCATGTTGCTATTTTGATTACCAACCAGCCCCACCTTGTATTGAGGCTCCAACTCAGTTCACCTCATTAACACCAATTAAAGTGTGAGGGAAGAGGTTCCTGATGGATGGTAAGGCCGGCCCAGGCTCAGGAAATTCCAACTACAGGATCACCATCCTAGGAACCACAGACAAGGATCACATCCTTTTCTCATAATGTCCCAAGGATTAAGTAAAATTGTGTTTGAAGTGCTTGACACCAGCTCTGATACAAACCTTGAATGCACAAGTCACGTGGTGCTTTTCCTTCCTTCCACCCTGGACTGTCTTCTGAACCCCCTCACCAGTGGCCTTTTAGTTTTATTTTTTCTTAGTCTTTTCCCTGGCCCCTAGAAGGCATCAGTAGTGGTCTTTGTGGACGGTTAAATTCTTCTGTGGTGTTTATCCAGAATTTCCATTCTCACCCTCTCTCTTCTCAGCATGATGAGTTCTGAATGTTTCTAGCCCTAAATTTTAACTGGGACAGGTGTGGAACACATGCTGAGGCAGCCCCGCCACGAGAACGCACGTCCTCTGGCTTTCTACGTGCCAGACAGAACTTCAGAGCGAACTTCCTCTGATGGAGTCACTTTGCAGGGGAACAGCATAAATCGCGGCTCGTGGTACACTCTGGTGCCGAGCGCAAAGCCTAAGAATAGCACTCTGTGCGTTAACTGGTAGCAAGGCAAGAATTGACCCCGCTGGCCAGGCTTCCCATCTAGGCTTTCGTTTCCTCTTGGTAAACTGTCACATCACAGTTGACCTTTTTAGTGTCAAGCCATCACTTAGTGCTTGAGTACATATGCTCTGAAAGCTCCTGGGTTTGATTTGGTTAAAGGTCTCATTGAACTGTATGTAGATCACAAACACCAAGATCCACCCATTCTGAGGGCTACAGAGCAAGACCCTACCTCAAAAAGCCAACTACAGACAGCATTGGTCTGTGTTAGTTACTTTGCTCATTGCTCTGACAAAAACACTTGCCAGGAGCAACTTAAGGAAGGAAGGATTTGCTCTGGCTCAAAGTCCAAGGGGTCGGTCCATCATGGAAGGGAAGGCACGGTGGCAGGAACAGGAGGCAGCTGGTATTCACAGCTGGAAAGGAGGAAGATGGATGCTGGTACCCAGCTTGCTGTCTCCTTTTTCTGCAGTCAGGTAGTTAGAGTCCTTCCCACTTCAATGAACCCATTCTAGCAAATTCCTTACACACACACCCAGAGATTTACCTCCAAGGTGATTCTAGAAGCTGTCAAGTTGTCAATCACTCTTAGCCGTGACCTTGGGGGAAAGTTCCAGCATGTAGGGAAAAAAATCTAATATAGGATTTGTGTCCTGTCCATTTCTCTCTGCTTTGGGGCTGAGTATTATTACATAATGTAGCAATTCCTAGCTGGGATTCCCATTCAGCCTTTTTATATTTAACATTTATCAAAAGCGTATTTCAATTAGCAGGGCAAGCCCCTGCTGGCTTTTGTCCTTTGTGGTTCTGACTGGAAGTGTAATTAATCATGGACACTTTATATCTCAGTTTATGTGGCTGATAGTATTGCTGCCAAGATGCAAGCGCTCCTGCAGCTGGGCCTAGATCTCCTGCGGGCTTCTCTTTGCACATTCCAGATGTGTGTTTGATTGTAAGCCATGCAGGGACACAGTTTCCCATGAGCTACCCAAATGACAAATCCCTCCATGTTGCCTCTGTCTTCACTTGTCCCGGTGTGAGGTGGCAATGCCTCCAGGTACTGCTGACATAACAGAGGGCAAGCCTTCTCCAGATGTGCCAAAGGGAAGGAGTGGCCAGCCAAGTCCTGAGGAAACAGCCCTGGCATCAGCTTAGCCCTCTCTATTGAGAGGTACATTAACTGCAAGGGTTCACTGTACCATCTTCCTGGCCTGGAGAATCCAGCAACATCCAGAGCCAGAGACTTCACTATGGATGAATGGAGAAGTCCCTGGCCAAAAGAGCACATCGGCTCACACGTACTGGGCTAAGGGGCTGAGCGCATCCTTCCAGGCAAGAGTCTTGCTTGCTGAGAGTTTCTATGTCACCCAGCAGATCTAGCTGAAGATAGAGTAGTGTTTGTGAGGTTCCATGACTAAGTGAGTGAGCAGTTAGAGGAGACCTCAGAAATCTGGACGACTAAGCCTTGTAAAAAACAAAACAAAACAAAAAAACCTCTATAATCCAGTTCGAACACGAAATGTTGTCCGCAGGCTCATGGGATTGAACACCTGGCTCTCAGCTGGTGGCAGTGTTTTGGAGAGGCTGTGAAAACTTGCAGATAGGGAGGCCTCACCTGTCTAAGTAGATTGCTCGCGGGTGGACCTTGGAGTTATATCCACTTCTGGTGCTGGACTGTTTTGCTGCCTCTTGGTTGGCCAATCTGGAAAGTGGCTCCCACAGCCTCCCCCACCATGACGGACCAAGACGCTCTGAAACTATGAGCCAATATAAGCCTTCTCTTCCATAAGCGCTTCTAGGAGACGTTGTGTCACATGACAAGGAAAATGATTGACCACACTTCTGACCCTTGGCATGGGTTTAACAGGGTCTATCTGAAAGGCTTCTAAAGCCACGAGGCTGAGATAGGTAGATCTCTGTGAGTCCCAGGACAGCCTGGTCTGCATAGTGAGTTCTAGGACAGCTGGAATTGCATAAAAAAGACCCTGTCTCAATGAATAAATAAATAATCTATCAAAGTCTTGCCTGCAATGCTTCTGTATGTGAACTGAGACTCGAGAGCTGTAACAGATTAGGGTTATTAGGGTGGGCCCCGTCCCATATGACTGATGTCCTTTATATGAGGACACAGAGACAGCAGCCCAGAAGGAAGACAATGTGGGCACACACAAGATCATAGCCTGTGATTCCCTAGACGCTGAGGAAGAAGAAAACTGCAGGAGGACTCCTTGATCTTAGATGTCGCCTTCACACTGTAGGACAGTCTCCGTCATCTCAGCCCTCAGTCTGTGCTCCTTCATTATAGCAGTGCCAGGACACAAAACACGCAAGTGCCCCATTCGGGAGAAGAGCTTGAGGGAATCCAGAAAGGACAAACAGCAGGGATCTAGGGATGACTGTCACACCCAGATGATCTACCTTGTTCTCTGCTTTTCCTAAGAGAAAGTGGAAAATACATTGTGTCAGGGCACTGAACGCTATCACTTGACCTTGGCATAGGACCGGGCCATAGGTCTCACCAATAAGAACTTGTGGCCCCAGTAACAATTGTCAACCCTTCTCTTGAGGCCGGGTGTGGTGACATAACCTATTCCAGCACTCAGGAAGCAGAGACAAGCAGATCTCTGTGAGTTCCAGCCAGCCTGGTCTACATAGAGACAGCCAAGGCTGCATAGTGAGACCCTGTCTAAAACAAAACAAAAATACGACCTTGAAGTATAGAGGTGGAGAGGTACCAGCTTTGAGAAAACGGGAATGCTTAGCCAGCCTGTCACTCCCCAGAGGAAGCTTCCATCCTGTCCAGTGGTCACATTTCACGTCTGAGCTCATTTTCCTGTACAGTTTTGACTCCGGGATTAAGGATAGCCAGATAAGCCAGCAAGCTATCTGTCTGTCTTCTGCAGCCCTTGGCCAGAGTTGACTGAACTCAATGGTAGTCTATCTCTGGCTGTTCAGGCTCCATGTCTGTGTCACTCTGTGACATTTCCCAAGCATCAGTCACTTTCTGTGTTCCGTGCTGAAAATGACAATTCACAAGCTAAGCTTCAAATGACACCACAGGAGAGTTACAAACTCCCCTCCACCATGTGGGTCTCTTCTGACTCTGCCAGGTTTTCAGATGAAATATTATGTCTTTCTGAGGTAAGAGTTGTATCTTTCTCCACCCAGACAGCTGTAACTGTGCATGGGGTGGCTTTGAAATTGTCATCATTTCCTTCTTGATTCTGGAGGCTGGAAAATTAAGGCTCCAGCAGACTTATCCTGAGGAGATGAAAACAAACGTCTCCTCACCCCAGATGGAGCACCGGTGACAGACCAAAGAAGGAGATCCGCCCAAATCTCTTAGTTGGCTGGGGTTACCTGGGGAATGTGGGTGAGGAGTTACTTAGAGGGTGACTCAAAGGCAGCTTGCATCACCAAAAAACCCATCCCACCATGGGATGGGGGTTGTCTCTCTCTCTCTCTCTTTGGTTTTTTTGAGACAGGGTTTCCCTGTGTAACAGTCCTAGCTCCTAGCTGTCCTGGAACTAGCTCTTGTAGACCAGGCTGGCCTCGAACTTACAGAGATCTGCCTGCCTCTGCCTCCCTAGTGCTGGGATTAAAGGCGTGCGCCACTACCACCCAGCCGATGTTGGCTTTTATTTGGCGCTCCCTGCACAACTTGCAATCAGCAGGAAAGGCGCCTCTCTGAGACAACTGTTTCTGGTTACAGAATCTTGTAACTTTCTGAAGTCCCTGAGCCCTGTAAGTTCCTTCAGTTTCCTGAGTTCTGTGTGTTGCCTGGATTTCCTCCTCCGAGAGGAAATGGCTACACAGGAGGTGCTGAGAGAGATCCAGTCCTTGTTTCCTAAATGGTGCCTTCTTGTCACAGCAGAATGGACCTGGGAGCGCTCCAGAGTCTCTAGCCTGCTTCTTCCAGCAGTTAAGTCTCATCAAAGAAGGGGGTAAGGAGAGGAGGTGTGCACGGAGGGCTGAGCGCCTAGGTCCAGGGGTGGGGGACAATATTGGATAGGTTACTGATCATTTCTAAGTTTCAGGTCCTTCATCTGCTTGTATCTGGTAGTGGTAGCTGTACCATGGGAGGTTCTGGAAAGCTGGGTGCCCAGACCCTGCCCAAGTCCAGTTAGAGTCAAGCTCTGGGACCTTGACCTTGTGCGGCCTGCACCTCTTCCCTGAAGGTTTCTGTCATGTTCTTGAGATCCTGAGGAGGTTCTGGGTGTTCTGGCTTCTGGTTCCTACAGGAGGTCATGGGTTGTAACTGGGCAACTCCAGCCTTTGCCTCTGTCCCCAAGTGGCTATCTCTTTCAAGGACACTTGTCATTGGATCTAGGGCCTATCCATTTAAGCCAGGTTCATCTCATCTAAAGCTTAATTACATCTGCAAAGACCTTGGTTTCCAATCACAGCGGGCCCATAGTTTCCAGAGACAAAGGCACTTAACATATCCTTTGGGGAATCACCAGGCCACTGTACAAAACTTACAGTGTATTGGATGGACTCCAGCAGTCAGGAGACTGAGGATTGCCACAAGTTCAAGCCCAGCCTAGGCTTCAGAGTCTCAAAAAAAAAAAAAGCAATCAAAAACAAAAACAACAGCTTCTTGGTCACACTACAGTGAAACATTAGACCCTTTTATAAAGGCTAACAACCTAGCCAGGCAGTGGGGGTGCATACCTTTAATCTCAGCACATGGGAGACAGATGCAGGCAGATCTCTGTGAGTTTGGGACAGCCTGGTCTATAGAGCGAGTTCTAGGACAGCAAGGGCTGCACAGAGAAACCCTGTCTTGAAAAAAACATTGCCTGATGGCTTATGTGGCCGCACGCACACACACACACACACACAAACACCCTTTTCTTGGCTCATTGCTGTCCAGACACGTTTAGCTGACGTTCACACCTGATCTGGAGTTTGGATTAGTTGTGTTTTTTGTAAGCCCCTCTCCTGTATCTCCCTCCAGCACTTAGAATGTGAATCTCTAATTATAGCCCATGTTTGAGACTTACTAGATGAAATTATCGGCTGTAGATATGATACCAGTCTTGGAGTGGGGTGGGGGGGACATACTATTCCCATACAAAGCCCAATTGTTAATTGCTTCTTCGACGTTGAGCTATGGAAAAACAAAACACCCTTTTGGTGTTTAATTTTAAAAGTAAAATGTGGCAGAAAGAACAGTGGGTTGTCGGGAAGGACCTGTGATCTGCAGGTGAAATATCTGATGTTTCTAAAGTCTCAGTGGCTCTATCTTGGAAATTGAAGACATGGAACCAGATTTTCACTGTCCACTTAAAAAAATTCTATTCTGGGGTTGATGAAGGCAAAGGCCCCTGCTGCCCATCCTATTGCCCTGAGTTTGATCTCAAGAACCACATAGGGAGGGAAAGAACTGACTCCCATCTTGTCCCCTGACTTCCACATATGAACCACAGTGTGCACATGTGTGCACACATTAAAGAAAATTTAGATTTAAATTCCTACAGCTTTTACAAACTTCCTTTCTGACTCCGGTAAACATAAACTTCTCATTCACATCTAGACGACTTTGCTTCACAGTAGCCTGCTATAATTTTATTTACTTATTTATTTATTGGTTTTGTTGAGACAGGATTTGTTTGTGTAGCTTTGGCTGTCCTGGAGTTCACTCTGTAGACCAGGCTAGCCTCTTAACTCTCAGAGATCTGACTGCCTCTGCCTCCCGGAGTGCTGGGAGTAAAGAAAGGCGTGCCCCACCACTGCCCAGCAATACAACTTTAAATTTTGTGGTGCCATCAAGAACCATGCCTTGAGACGAGATATGGCTCAGTGCATAAAGAGTTTGCCATACAAGTGTGAAGAACTGAGTTCAAATCTCCAGAACCCCCAGATACCCAGGGACCGTGGTTCCAATCTGTAATCACAGTGCTCCTATGAGATGGGAGGTGGAGACAGCAGAGTCCCTGGAAGCTGGATGGCCAACTGTCTGACTTACACAGCAGAAACCCAAGGAGCTTCTGTCTCAAAAAGAAGAGGTGAGGACTGTCTCTCTCTCTCTCTCTCTCTCTCTCTCTCTCTCTCTCTCTCTCTCTCTCTCTCACACACACACACACACCTTGGTTGACACATCTCTTTGGTTTTGGCTACGTGAACAATACTTTTCTAGTCTCTTTCTGAACTGAATTTTTT
The DNA here is from genome assembly GCA_004026605.1 of Ondatra zibethicus. Lineage (NCBI taxonomy): Eukaryota > Metazoa > Chordata > Mammalia > Rodentia > Cricetidae > Ondatra > Ondatra zibethicus. The sequence goes on along the minus strand of PVIU01004811.1, from coordinate 113,277 downwards.
TTTTTTCTGAGACAGGGTTTCTCTGTGTAGGCTTGGCTGTCCTGGAACTCACTCTGTAGACCAGGCTGGCCTCAAATTCACGGAGATCCGCCTGCCTCTGCCTCCCGAGTGCAGGGATTAAAGTTGTGCGCTGCCACCGCTGGTCCAGAACTGGGTCTTGCAGGAAGGTGCTGCATTTCCCAAATGCTTTGAATTCTCCCTTTCATGTCACTGTCTTATTAAATTCTGGAGGATTGTTGGTCTTTCTGGAATGCACATCCATGGCATGCCAAAACAGTGGCTATGAGACCCCTCCATGCTCCTGGGGATTCACATTGTTGTGGAGGTGACCAAACTGATACATGGTTTACCCCTGGGCTACACATGAGTGGGTCCTGAAGCAAAACCAGCAGAGACAGACAAAACAAGGGGCCTTCTGGGGAGAAGGAAGCTTCGGGAGAAGTTGCTAATATCTGGAACTTGGGGCTGGCCTGATGGTTCAGTGGTTGAGAACTCTTGCTTGCTCCTGCAGAGAACCCAGGGCTTCGTGATGCTGGCAAGTGCTCTACCGTCTGGAGCCACATCCCAGCCTAGTGTTGTAGTTTTGTCTTAATCTGATGGTGCCACAGAAAGACTCTCAGGAGAGGAACTGAAGGGGAAGGATCAAGGCTCAGCCTGGTCAATGTGAAACACTGCTCTGACCCCAGAAGGAATCGGAGATCGTTTGCTCTGAGCCGAATCTGAGTGACCATGGCTGGGAACACAGATTCAGATTATGCCAAAATATGTCTTCCATGGAACTGGAGAGATGGATCAGTGGTTAAGAGCACTAGCTGCTCTTCCAGAGGACCCAGGTTCAATTCCCAGCACCTACATGACAGCTCAAAACTGTCTATAACTCCAGTTCCAGGGGATCTGACTCCCTCACACAGATACACATGCAAAACACCAGTGCACATAAAATAAAGATGAATTTTAAAAGTTAAAAAAAAATGTCTTCCACCATGGATGCCATTACAGGAAGAGTTTATAATTCCAGAAATTCGTAAATTAAGATATTTTCCAAATACGTTGGCAGAAACATCAGGTAGGTGGGTTACAGTGAACAGGGAAATCTCTGCTGTAGGTCTCAGATGCTGTCTGCAGACATTCTTAGCTTTGGGGTTGAAGGAAACTAACTGGTGGTGAGCTTAAAATACATTCTGAAGGCTTTGGGCGATAGCAAAGGGATATCAGGTTAGATGCAGAAGCATGAGATAATATCTCCCAAAGACACTGAAGGTCATCATGGTTCTTGATTCACACCATTCTAACACTCTGAAACCGTAAAGTTCTCATCAGTAAGTCAGCCCTGTGGAATCTTCAGGTCACAGCTCCGACTCTCAAGGCCGAGTGTGGGAATTGACCCCGGAGGTGGTCTGTGTTTCCTGGGGAAGCCTGGGTATGTCATGGGGTTCAAGGGCAGCCTGAGGACCCTCGTTGGAGGCATCCCTAGGTGGCCTTGCAGAACTTCAACTCCACCTGAGTTGTCGCCACCTGAGTTACAAAGGCTGGGCTGCCACATCCCAGCTCCTGGGTTCATGTCTTCCCCTCTCTGCCTCTGTGTGTGTTCATACATGGGGGTTCACAAGTGCTCATGCACAGAGGTCAGAGGAGAATCTTGTAGAGCTGATCTGTAAGCATTCCGATATCCCCCTGCCTCCGTTTCCCATCGCAGCTGAACTTGCAGCTTTTTATGAGAGTTCTGGAATGTATTACTGGCTGAACTATCTATTTCCCTACCCTCTCCACTTGTCTTTACTCCCAAGTCTCTCTGGGGAGGAGAAGCCATCATTTCTTGCTCTATCCTGCAGTACCATGTGTGCAGTTCCTTGCCATTCTAGAGTCCTATGCCTGACTCACAGAGTCCTGATCCCAGTAGAAGTGGTCAGACCCAAGACTGTATGGAGAGCCCCAGGGAACCTGCAATTTCTTCCTTATGTTCTTGAAAATTATATATTTTTAAACATAGCTGGGTGATGGTGTCCATACCCTTTAATCCCAGCACTTAAGAGGCACAGGACCTCAACTCTCTGAGTTTGAGGTCAGCCTGGTCTACAGAGAGAGTTCCAAGACAGGATAGGCAAGGCTATACAGAGAAACCCTGTCTGATAAAAACAACAAAACATAATTGCGGGCATTTTTGTACTTTATTAGTCTCTGTATTCCTTTGGAAATATCTCTGAATATATCATATATATCATCCTCCAGGGATGTCACAAAGTAGCTAGTCTCTACTCGGGAACAAATATTAAATAGTTCATTTAAGCCAGGGAGTAGTGGTGCACACCATTAATCCCAGCACTTGGGAGGCAGAGGTGGGCAGATCTCTGTGAGTTTGAGGCCGGTCTGGTCTGCAGAGCAAGTTCCTGAACAGCCAGAACTATTACAATGAGAAATACTGTTTTGAAAAACCAAACAAATAAATAAATAAAACTTTATCATAGGGGTTCATGCCTGTTATTCTGTCACTTGGGAGGTGGAGACAGGAGGACCAGGAACTCAAATCCAGCCTTAATGGTGTATTGAGTCTGAGGCCAGTCTAGGGCTACATGAGACCCTATCTCAAACAACAAACACACAAAGATAAAACCTTTTTTTCCCTCTCCTGGCCAGGCCTCTTCCTCTGTAGCCTTGGCTGCCCCACAATGTAGTGGAGACCAGGCCAGCCTCAAACTCACAGAACTCCACCTGCCTCTGCCTCCAGAGTACTGGGATTAAAGGCATGATCCACCATGCCCAGCTTAAATGTAATTTTTCTTTTAAAGAAAGAAAAATCGCAGTTCGTAAGTCTAATTTTTTAATGACTGTATTTGGCTCTTGCATGTTTATATTTAATGTCGGTAAGTAAGCCAATTGTGTTGTATTCTCCCATTTCTAAAATTGGAGTACATATAATTCACCTTTTTCGTTTCAGTGTTGGTGATCAAACTCAGGGCCTCACATGTGTGCAGAAAGTACCCTATCATTGAGGAACACCCCCAGCCCTCTTAATTAGTGTATAATTTGATGGCTTTTGTATAACCACAAGGCTATGTAGCTACCACCACCAATCCCAGCATGTTTTCCTTTTCTTTGTTTCTTTAAATCTCTGTGTGTGTGTGTGTGTGTGTGTGTGTGTGTGTGTGTGTGTGTGTGTGTGTGGTGAGTGTGAACATGGATGTCAGTGGGTAGTTTTCAGGAGGAGTGGGTAGTTTTTATCTCTCTTCCCTGTGAGGCAGGGTCTCTTCTTCTCCACTGCGCAGAGTAGCCCAGGTTACTGGTTTTGAGTTTCCAGCTTACTGTCTTGTTTCCGCCTCTTTCCCATCTCCCTGTAGATAGCTGGGATTGCAAATGCTTACCACCACATCTGGCTTTTTATGTGGGTCCCAGGAATGGAACTTGGGTCCTCAGGCTTGCTTGGCAAATGTTGATCTGCTGAGACTTCTCCCTAGCCTCCCCAGCATGCTTTCTTTCTCTTCCCAGACACCAGTGTCCCCTGTTAGAGGACACACAATCTTCCCTCAATCTGGTTCCTAGTCACCATTGAACTACTTTCTATCTGTGTGGATTTTTCCCATTGTGGACATTTCATAAAGATAGCTATTTTTTTTTTTTTTTGAGACAAAGTTCAGGTAGCCTAGGCTGGCCTCAGACTCAGAATGTAGCTGAGACAATCTTGAACTTTGATGCTCCTGCCTCCACCTGCCGGGAGCTGGGATTGCAGGCCTGTGCTGTGTCGTAGCTCTAATGTTTTAATAGGCCAGTCATTCGGTGTATCTTTTCTAGGATCCTAAACACTTCAAGTCTGAGAAGACAGGCCGGGGGCAGCTGAGAGAAGGCTGGCGGGATAGCCATCAACCCATCATGTGCTCCTACAAGCTGGTGACCGTCAAGTTCGAGGTGTGGGGCCTTCAGACCCGAGTGGAACAATTTGTGCACAAGGTGAGTGATCAGCCCCATCCCTGGGATTCGGACAAGGTCACTGCATTGTTGCCAAGTGGTAAGCAGGTACCTGTATCTAGATAATGCCTTTTAGATGAAAAGCATTTTCTATATGGGTTTAATGTCCCCCGCCACTGCTCAGTATAGCAGTTTTGTATGTCACCTCTCATTCTGTGACCTCCGAATCTATTGGATGAGTATATTTGGGAAGTGGGACTCAGGCTAATCTACCTGTAGGTGGGGGCACTTGGCAAGAGCCCAGAAGGCTTATCTCCAGGCGCAGCTGCCAGGGATAATTGTCCCTTGGAAGAACTTGCCTACATAGGCACCAAAAGTAGAAGAGGCCCTCGGAGGCGGAACAAGAGCTCCGAATGGGCCCATTAGGAGGCACACCTCAGCGCTCTGCTCACTCCTTTGTCCCCTTACTAAAGAATGATGAACAAGCTTAGAGCACAGATTTTTTAACCGTGTGCTCACTTTGGAAAACAGGTTTAACTACGGTGCAGGGGCTGACTTGATGATGACACCACTTTTCCCAAGATCTCAAATACAACTCTTCTCCACATGGCTCTAAAATAATGGGACGTGAGCTGCCAAGCAGTGCCCTCTGTGACTGCTTTCGTTTGCATATTTGATAAATAATGAGGCCAGTGAAATGGCTCAGTGATAAAGGCACTTGTGGCCAAGCTTTACAACCTGAGTTCAGTCCCCAGGACCTGCACAATAGAAGGAGAGAACCAAGGCCCACAAGTTATCCTCCGACCTCCACACACGTGTCGAGGCTGGCATGAGTGTGTGTACATACAACAATGAATATGTGTTATACATTTTTAAACAGTTGGGCAGTGGTGGTGCATGCCTTTAATCTCAGCACTCAGAAGGCAAAGGTGGGTGTATTTCTGATTTCGAGACTAGTCTGGTCTATAGAGCAAGTTCCAGGACAGTCAGGGCTAGACAGAAAAACTCTTTCTTGAAAAATACCAAATAAGTAAATAATGTAAAGATAAAATACATTTTTCAAACAAATACATAAGTAATTACCAGTGTCACAGAGGCTGGGATGTGGCCCTGTTGACAGATACTTGCCTAGTGTGCATGCAGCCTCGCGTCACATCCTCAGTACTGCATAAACCAATCGTGGTGCACAGCTGTAATCCCAGCACTCTGCAGGTGGAAGCAGGGAGATCAGAAGTTCAAATTCATCCTCAATTGCATAGTGAATTCAAGGCCATCCTGGGCTACAAGATGTGTCTATGATTCTGCCCCTCCCGACACACACACACACACAAAAACAAGAACAAAATACTTCAAGTTTTTTCCTCTATATTTTAGAAAAATTGGTTCTCCGTTTCTCTGCTAATAACTAACAAAGAATAGCTTTCCAGAATTCCTATTTCAACACTGTGGTTTTCCCTTCAGGCACTGAGTTTTTCTTACTTAGCTGAACCTCTCTGCAGATGGGTCACAACAATAGCCATGTGGAGGCCTGTTCTTGAGTTTTGAGGAGATCTCACTGTACTGCTGAGGCTGGCTTAAAGCCCCTCCTGCCTCCATCTCCCAAGTAGCTGGGATTTACAGGTGTGCATCTTGCATCTGGCTAGAAAGTCTCATTCTTGAAGGTAGAACTGCAGAATCGCTGGCCCGCTCCTGTGCCCTTCACCACCCAGGCTGGCGGTAAGAGCAGGCTCTGTGGGTCTGAGGGCCTTGAGATTTCTGTACATGAAAAGCATGTAGCTCTCTGCGGGGTTCCACACACATCCCACCAGCCAGAAGAGGGAATGCAGTGAGGTGCAGAGCGGTCAAGGCCAGAGGCCTAGTTGTGCTTCTGTTGATGTGAGAAAACCTGGCCGAGAGAGGGTGTGTTTTTATTTTCATTTGCAATCCCGGTTACAGTCCATCGTTGTGGGGAAATCACAGGAGCATGAGCTGGTCACGTCACGGCCACAGCCAAGAGCTGAGATAAATAAATTCACGCATGGCTACTGCTCGGCTCACTTCCTCTTCTCGCACACAGTTCAGAACTTAAACTAAGGAATGATGCCACCCACGATAGGCAGGCCTCCCCCACAGCAACTGAAGCAGCTAATAAAAATCCTTCATGCTGGGCATGGTGGTGGACACCTTTAATTGCAGCCTTTGGAAGGCAGAGACGTACAGATCTCTGTGAGTTTAAGCCCAGCCTTGTCTATATAGCACTTTGCAGGCTACATAGTGAGACCCTTTCTTAATAAAAACAAAAATCCTTCACAGGTATGCCCATAGATCATTCTAACTGGGGTAGTTCCTCATTAAGGCTCCCTTCCCAGGTAATTCTGTTGGGTCCAGGGCGGGTGGCGCAAAGACAGGGACAGACCACCAAAGTCTAATAAACCAGAAGCAAACTTTATTCCAGAAACCAGAATCCAGGAAAAAAATAAAATAAAAAATCTCCATGGGGCACAAAAAGCTAGCTGAGACCACAGCCAGAGTTTTTTTTTGTTTGTTTTTTTTTTTTGTTTTTTTTTTTTTTTGTTAGGCTGTGGCAGAGGCCAGTTTCTGAACCCATCTTTTTATAGTAGGGGCACTAAGCATTAGGTCTTTACAATCACAAAGTAAAACTCAGATTCTGATTGCCTTACTTTATAATCTCCATTAACAGAGTTTCTTAGTTAAACTAGTGTTTGTACTTATTCTATTGTCTTCCTTGGTACTTCCAGGTAGTGTTTATTGAAGACCTGTGGGCTCCTCTTTGATGCTGCCAGCTTCACATAGCAGGGATAATGCATAACCCAGAGGTCGTATATCTATTTCCTAAATGTCGACTCAGCTCATATCCGTAGGCTAGCTCTCAGTTTGCAGAGAGATGCTTTGGCCTTGTGAATAGAGAGCTATGAGTTGTAAAGCGAAATAACACACTGTTTATAGTTAATCCTCGGGCCTGGAGCGATGGCTCAGTGGTTAAGAACACTGACTACTCTTCCAGAGGACCCAGGTTCAATTCTTAGCACCCACATGGCAGCTCAGAACTGTCTGTAATTCCAGTTCCAGGGGACCAGACACCTATGGCAAAACACTAATGCACATAAAATAAAAATAAATAACTTAAAAAAATAGTTAATCCTCAAGCTGCAGACAGTCTGTTCTCATACTCCTAGGCTTACAACTTTATATTTCTTTATTTCTACATTCTTATTTCTGGAATCTATGTTTTTATTTTCTTATTCTTGGACTCTTCAATTCCGGGCTGTTGAGGTGACAATTCTAATTCACCGTCACGGAGACCTCCTGTTTCTGTGTACTGAGCTTAGGTATTGAGCAGGAAGACAACCCAGAGTAAATAGTCTGCAGCCTAAATTCCATGTCTGCATCGACCTCTCGTTCTTCCTTAGATTCTCTCCCTGCCTTTCCTTCCCTCTCCCTCCCTCCTTCTCTCTCCTTTTACTTTTGTTCTTTTTAAAAATGTGTCTATTTATGTATTTGACTGCTCTGCCTGCATGGATGGCTGGATGGATACCACAAGTATGCCTGGTGTCCCACAAAGGTCAGACGAGCAACAGCTGGTTGTCAGCAGCCATAGGAGTGCTAGGAATCCAACCCAGCTCCTAGGCAAGAGCAACAAGCGCGCCTAACCACTGAGCCAGCTCTCCAGCTCCTGTTTGAGTCTTTCGAAGGAGGGTCTCACACAGCCCAGCCTGGGCTCAAACTCTCTGTGTAGCCAAGGCTGGCCTCCAGTGCCCACGTGCTGGAATTACAGGCCTGCGCCACCACGCGTGCCTCCTTCCCTCCCTCCTGTGGTAGAGTTGGTTTTGTTTTTCCAGAATCATCTCCTTTAACTAGAGACTCATTATAGTGGTCATGCATCTTATTTTCTCTCGCGAAACATCTTTAAATTGCCCAGAGCTCATTTTGTTTCCTTCATGATGCCTTTGGCTAGTTCTGAGAAGCCATTTCTTTAAGATACCTGTGAGGGTGATGCTTTGGTCTTAGGTATTCGACTCCCTTGCCCAATTCCAAACTAAATGAAGTGTTATAAGCCCCTACCCCCAACACACCTGCTCTGCTAGTGAGGGGGTATTTACATGGACTGAAGGGGGAATTCTAAACACCTTTGTTTTTTAAGAATCTCTTCACAGTAAGGGGTGGGGGGGATTCAAAAGCCAGCCATTAACACATTATTGAAGCCTTATTGCCAGCCACAGCTGTGTTGTGCTTCATATGATAGGGTGGATTTACAAGCGCCTTTATGCTGGTCCTTTGATTTCCATGAATTTGACAGAGTCAGCACTCGAGTGTGTATGGCTGCATGGTATTTCTTAGATTCACTACATGGCTCCACATCCAAATCATAAAAGGACCTCACCACACACCCAGAGGCCTAGCGGAATAAACACTTCATTAGAAACGCTTCCCTTGTTCCTGCACATCCACCCAATTAAAACCCTTTGCTTATCGAAACACACTTCAGCCTTCCAGGAGAGGTTTCTGACAATCACTGGGTTTGTTTGGCAAAAAGAAAAGAAGGAATGCTGGAGGCAGCCCGTGAATTTCCAAGAAATGTAATAAGGAATATTTATGGGCCGAGGAGATAGCTCAAGAAGTAAAGTGCTTGCTGCCTGAGATCCCCAGCACCAACATTAAAGCTCGGTCTAGGCATGGTAATGCATATGTATGTATAATACACTAGCTAGCACTGGGACAGGCAAGGCCGGGGTGACCCTTGGAGTCTTATTATTCAGCCATTCTAGCCAATTGGTGGTTTCCAGGTCTAATGAGAAACCCTGTCTCAAAAATTAAGATGGAGCCTGGCAAGATGGTTCAGTGGGTAAGGCACTTACCACCAAGCTTGCTGACATGAATTCAGTCCTCAGAACCCGTTATGGGGGAAGGAGAGAAGTAGCTTCTGCAAGATGTCCTCCCACTATCACATATATGCCATCACACACATACACAAAGTTAATATAAAAAAGTTTAAATAAATTGCACAGCAGAAGACAGCTTCCACATTTACAGACACTAGTGAGTGCAGTCACACACAAGCATATTTATGTGGAATGAAAAGGTGCCCCATGAAATAAAAGCACATAAGTTGTACTACACACGCTCACAAACAATACATACAGTATATGTATGTGTGCATATATCTACACACACACATGCGCACATAGTCTCTTCTTTAGCCTTCAATTCCAGTTTCTCCCTAAGGAACAATTGCAGGCTATGCAGGTATGGGAACCTGAGTTCAGACTACACATACCTATTACTCCAGCTCTGGAGGGCAGAGACAGCCAATTTCCCAGAGTTTGTTGTCCGGTCAACCAGGCTAGGAGGTTCAAGCTTCAAGCTTCCAGTTCACTAAGAAACCCTGTCTCAAGGCAATAAAGCAGGGAGCAAAAGAGGAAGACACTTGGTGTCCTACTCCGACCTCCCCATGGGCATGTACATCTGCCCACACACGCTACACACACCATACACATAAACACACAGAAAAAGACCAAAAAAAAACCTGTCTGTGAAGCAGGTGGTTCCCAATTTGGAGGATCTTGACAACTGTCGGTTTCTTAATCCTTCTGTCCGTATGTGCTGGCACCAAAGGCTGACATACACAGATGAGGCCTTTGTCTTTTCTTTTGGAAAGCTTGTGTTGATTATTATTGCCCATGAGAGTGCCACGGCATGCTGTGGAGGTCAGAGGACACGAGCTGGTTCTCTCCTTCGATCACGGGTTCCAGGGATGAAGCTTAGATTGTCGGGGTACACAGCAAGTGAGTTACCCTCTGAGCTATCTTAAGAGCTCAGTGCTTGCTCTTGGTCAGCCCTCTCCCATCCTACAGGGATGGACAGGAATGGCTCCATCTTCCTTGTGAGTCAGGCTGAAGGTGTGTACCAACTACTGACGGCTCCTGGACACTCGCTCAGCAATAACCGGGGTGATTTCTCTGGGCTCACCACCCTGAGGTTTAGCTAGTACAGAGCCTACGTGTCCTACCAAGGAGGGTATATGTCTTGATGGAAACAGACATGTCTGAGTAGCAAAGATTATTGTCTATGTGACTTCTATCACTGTGAAGACACACCATAACCAAGGCAGCTTATAAAAGCATGTGTTTAACTGGGGGCTTGCTTATAGTCTCAGAGGGTTAGTTCATACCCATCATGGCACGGAGCATGGCAACAGACAGGCAGGCATGGCACTAGAGCAGTAGAGGAGAGTTTACATCTTACCCACAAGACAAAAAGAGACCTAACCGGAATGGCATAGGTCTTTGAAACCTCAAAGCCCACCCTCCGTAACACACCTCCTCTAACAAGGCCACACCTCCTAATCCTTACCAAACAGTTCTACCAGCTGGGTACCAACTATTCAAACCCGTGAGTCTATAGGGGTCATTATCATTCAAACCACCACAGTCCCTTAACATTCTCTTTTCTCCCTGATGGACTATCCCCTGCACCCACATCCCACCCAGCCATTCCTCTTGGATGCTCATAGGCTGGAGCAGGTATGTTGGAGGTGTCAGGAGCACTTCCCTGTGTTCCATTGGGAATTGAGCAATGAATACATGTGAACAAAGCATCATTCTAACGGTATGTGAGAGACAAGATAAGTAAATCCTTGTAGGCTGATTGATTTTCATATAATAAGAAGAAAAAATAGTGAACTATTATTGAAAGAGATACAGGGCTGGAGAGATGTCTCAGTGGTTAAGAGCACTGGCTGCTCTTACAAAGGGCCAGGATTTTGTTCTCAGCACCCACATGATGGCTCACAACCATCTGTAACTTTAGTTCAAAGAGTTCTGACACTCTTCATTTTACTTCCTCAGACATTGATTGCATGTGGTACACATACATACATGCAGGCAAGACATTCATACACATAAAAATAAGGAAGTAAATCATTAAGAAAGAGATAATCTGGGCGGTGGTGGTGCACACCTTTAACCCCACTACTTATGTTGCATGGAGATTGGGTTGCCCTTTGTTTGTCCCGGCTGCCCGGCTGGCTTACGCCCGAAATAACCACACAGAAATTGTATTAATTAAATCACTGCCTGGCCCATTATCTCTATCCTCTTATTGGCTAACTCTCTCCATTTCAATTAATCTGTATGTCACCACGAGATTGTGGCTTACCAGGAAAAGATTCAGCATGTCTGACCTGGCAGCTCCATGGCGGCTCTCTGATTCTGCTTTCTTCCTCCCAGAATTCAGTTCTGTCTCCCCGTTTACCTAAGTTCTGCCCTGTCACCAGGCCCAAAGCAGTTTCTTTATTAACCAATGAAAGTAACACAAATACAGAAGGACCTCCTACACCATACTTGGGAGGCAGAGGCAAGTGGATCTCCTTGAGTTCGAGGCCAGCCTGGTCTATAGAGTGAGTTCCAGGACAGCCAGAGCTACACAGAGAAACCCTGTCTCAAAAAACATAAGAGGGGGGAGAGGAAATAAGACAGCTGAAGTAAAATATTCCATATTACTTTACTTTCTTGTTATTATCTGGGGCCTATCTATGTGTATAGATGGAGGGGCTTCCTACCCATCCATGCTCTTATGAAGGCAGAGGTTGACATCCCACATGTCTTTTCTCTCTCTTTTTTTCTCTCTCTGTCTTTATCTCCCCAACTTTTTAAAATTTCTCTTAAATTACTTGACGACATTTTATTTGTTTAGTGGGGAGGAGAGCTGGAGTGCCAAGGCACATGAGGAGGTCAGAGGAGAACTTTCAGGCATCTGTTCTCAGCACCATTTCACCAACTGAACTCATTCCCACCCAGGGACTGAACTCGGATAGCAGGCTTGGCAGGAGCCACCTTTACCCTCTGACCACTCTCACTGACCCCTAGTTATGTTTTGAGACTGGCTCTCTCACTAATCTTGGGGCTCACTGACAAGGCCAGACTTGCTGGCCAGAGAGCCCCTGGTGAACCCCCATTCCCACTCTCCCCAGCACTTTCCAGTTACAGGCGTACATAACACATCTAATTTTTACATGGGCGCTAAAGATACAAACTCAGGTCCCTCATGCTTACACAGCCAGTACTTGACCCCCTGAGCCATGTTTCCAGCCCCTCATCCCCTGCCCCCCAACCAGACAACCTTGATCTTAACCGGTATTATCTCAACCTCCTTCTCTTCCTCTTCAGGTGGTCCGAGACATCCTACTGATTGGACACAGACAGGCCTTTGCGTGGGTTGATGAGTGGTACGGTAAGTCAGATGACCCAGAATAACTTGGAGAACAGTTTCATAATACATTGACTCGGTTTTCGGTACACCCAGCTTCAAGTGTAACCTAGAAGGACAGCAACGGAGGGCAGGTCAGTGCTTCCTGTACTGGAAACACCTCTGTCTGGTGAGCCTAATAGAGATGTAATTATAGAAGCTTGGTCTGAAATAACCACAGAACTATTGACCAAGAAGGACCTTGACTTGCTTGATGCTCATCGAGCGTACACACAGGGCTCCGTTGCTCTCTGTGGGATGGATTTCAAACCCATCGTAATTTATCCCAAACTTTAGCATTATCTGAAGCATCTTATTGAGTAACGGTCCCTTGATGCAGGGAACACTTGGAACAGTCCCTCATCAGACATATACAGGTTCTCTAAGAAGTCAAACATAGATGGAGACTTAGATGCCTAGATGATCCTCACTGAAAGTATCGTTCTGGCTTTTTGGTTTGGGTTTGGGTTTGCTTTTCTTTAATGTCATGCGAAGATTTTAAACAAGTTCTGCATATTGTCAGTAAATGAAAACAAGGTTTGCTTGGTGCCATGATGAATGGAGCCCCCCCCACACACCGATGCTCAGGCCAGCGGTTGTATGGACATGAGTCCTCTGCCTTCCCCGAATCAGTCATTAGGTGGCTTGTGTCCTTGGCTATAAATAGAAGCAAGCACGCCCAACCGGTGACTTAGGATAGAGCTGACTTTATGTGTCTATTGTCCTAAGTCACATTATTCCTCCTGGGTGTAACCTAGATTGTATTTTGGACTTTCTCCACTCTTATCCCACCCATGCCCTCGGTTCCCACAGCATCAGCTAACCCCCTCCCCAACCCCATGTTTAAGAGAAGTGCTACATTGGGCAGAACGGGTAGGGGCAATGTTAGTCATTCATGCCGGCAGCTGCTTCTCAGTGCTGTTTTAAAGGCATGGTCCTCTGAGCTGTAGACTCGATTTGTTCAGTTTTCTGTTTCTGCTCTCCCAGATCTGCACCTGCTGATGAGTAAGTGCGTCGTCCTGGTTTGTCCCAATGCCCATCACAACTCAGGTTTCTGTGTCACACACCCCCAGGACGTTTTTCATGCTCTATGCTGTCAGGAAGATTTCCCCAAGTCCTGTGTTTTTATGGAACAAGGGGATGGAGAGGATTCTGGGATTATTTTCTCTGGTCCTTAAATTTTTCTGGGTGTTTTTATTTTGTTGTTATTTTTGGTTTTTGTTCACTGGGAAGCAAGTCTCGGAGGGAATACAGACCTTTTCCCAACATCCATCCCACATACACACATAACACACACAAAAAGAAAGAAAGGAGGAAGGAAGGAGGGAGGGAGGGAAAAAAGAGATGAAGTTATGCCTAGCCTGTCTTGATGTGTCTGCCTCAGAGCTCATGGTTCCCTTATTGCCATTCCTAGGAAATATCATTTTAACCAAAGGACAGGTACCGGGAGGACCCAGAATCTGCCCCCTTGATGGCCAGGGGGCGGAGCTGTCCGCTAGGTTTCTCTAACACCAGAATGCTACTGAGGACTTTTCAGAAAAGCAATTTTAAAAGGAGGGCTGGACTCTGCTCAAGGAGCCAAGACGTCACAAGCCTGCCCTTCAAAGAGGAGGGTTTGGGGCCAGCAAGATGGCTCAGCCGGTAAAGGCATTTGCTGCCAAACTGGTGACCGGAGTTCAATCCCCAGAGCCCACGTTAAAGGTGAAAGGAGAGAATTGACCCCACAAAGTTGTCCACTAACACCTACACAAATACCATGATATTATGCATACATAAACAATAATAATAAAAAGAGAAGGTTTTGGGGGTTTTTTTTAATGAAAAAAGAAAAAGATTGACAACCAACCGAAATGAGAATGAGTGTCCAGTAAAGAGAGGTGGAGGGTGGACGTGGTACTTCCCATCTTAGCTAAGCCTGCAACAAGGACGTGATGCCTTAAGGGCATTTAATTAAGAGAGAGAGAGAGAGACTTGGCTAGCATATGCAAGGTTCCTTTAGAATTCTCAGGTTATTGCAAGAGCCTGAAGCTAGACTAATATATGAGATGAAACACAGGCGCTCCAGCTCGGAGGTCTTTAAGGATTCCTATTTACTGAGGATGAGTTAGAGGAAGGCAGTTAACAGCTCAAGGAGTCTATTGATCACAAAACCCTCTTCGAGGCTGAGTTGTGGTTGGAAGGCATAGGGTTTGGTAGATGCAGACCATCAGGGCGCCTGTCCACCCCAGAGTGGTCTCCACCCCCTGTGTCCACAGTCCCAGTCCCAACCAAAACAAGCGGCAGCCTCTTCGGGCAGCAAGGAGTCTGAGAACCACACCATCAATCTGGTGTAAGCTCTTTGCAGACCTCAGCAGCCCAGCTGAGCTGCTGGCCTGGAACACAGTGGCTCCTTCATTACCTGACACAGACTCTCAGGAAATTAAATGAATAGAAACAGGCCCTGCCATGGAATGTCTCCTCGGCCACTTACTGACTCAAGGTCGTACAGGGAACTATGGGCCTTTCAGATAGGTGGGTGTGTTATTACCAAGGCAAAGTCCAAACCAGGATAACCCTTCAGCTAGGGTACCCGGGGTTGTTTTTTTCCCCTTTGGTCTTGCACAGGCTGTGAGGCCTTTATTAGTAAATATGGACAAGGTCCCACGTGATGAAGCCTCCTCTGGAGCCATTTCCAGTTCTAGATCTTAAGCCAAGGTCCCTGGAGCTGCAACCTCTGCACCTCCTGGGCGTTTGTTAGAGATGCGCATTCTCAAGCCCCTAGCCCACTGTGGTTCCCTAGCCCTCCAGGTGGCTCTGAACTGTTGGCTCACAGCCTGGGATATAAACCAGATTGGCTTGCAAGGACAGCTTAAATAATTCATTCCAAATAGAATAGGCTCGAAGAATCGTAGACATCTTCAGTGCCAGCCACTAAGTTCTGGTGCCTCGGAAGAATTAGAAGAAATAAGTACCCCCCTCTTTAAACAGATGTATTAGAAAAGGGTCCCACTTTCGGGCAGACTTGGCAGGTGCTATACTGTTGGGGCTGGGTTTGGACGCCATCCACCTCCTGAGCGGTATGTCTGTGCGGTACACATTGTCCATCCTTGAGCACCATCCAGGGCCACCCTGGCTGCCTCGCTCTCTCTTACAAATTAGACTCCCCATTTCCAGTGCTTAATTCTGAGTGGAGAAAAGACATTGCCAAGGATGGTGATCTTTTCTCGCCCAAGGATTTATTTCCACATCTCTTCGGCATTCTTGGAAGTCACGAAATGATTTCCCTAAGCAGATTTTATTCTGCTCGTGTTCATTGTAAAGTATCAGCATGTCCATGTTGGAGGAGTTGAGTTTGCTTCCCAAAGCCCTGATTGGTCTTTATCCGTGAGCCTTGCGCCTCTCTGCGTGACTAGAACACTAATCAGCCGAGCCACAGCACATTTCAGGAGACGGGGTGAGAGGGGAGACAGATAAAAATAGCCAGCCCAGCTTCACAAAAAGCACAGATTTGCTTCTCAAATCTGACAGTATTTTCAGAGAGACACACTGAAGATTGCCACAGGGACCCTGTGATGGAGGGGCACCTCATGATTGTCTTTGAAAACCTGACTCTTCCCCCAAAAAGTATGTGGGAGGCTGAGTTCTGGCTGGTAGATGAAACGGTCTTATGACGTCACTTCGAAGTCAACCAGAGTCCCCAGAGAAGGCTGACAAGGAGAGACACAAGCTCAGGTGGATACGTGAGCACAAACTGAGTGAGTTTACCACAGCAGCAGCATCCATGGGCCCCGGGTTTCCTGAAATCCGAGCCTGAGCACATGAGTGTGTCTGTGTTCATTTTTCTAGGAAGAGAACTCGATAGTTCACATCACTTTCGAAGGAGCCTGTAAACCCTTTTCCTGCCTACATTCCAGCACACGCTCCCCTTAAATAAGTGGGTGTAGTGGCACCAACATCTGTGACTCCGACACTTGGGAAGCAGAGGCAGGAGTATCGCCACAAGTCTGAGGCCGGAGTCTCAGGGAGTTCCCAGCCAACAAAGGCTACATAGCAAGTCCCTGTGTCCACACAACAAAGGAGAAGCTGGAGTGACGGTGCAAAGATTAAAAGCACATGTTGCTCCTGCAGAGGAGCAGTCCCTGCCACCTACGTGGTGATTCACAGCCAACCTTAACTCCAGGTCCAGGGACTCTGACGCCCTCTTCTGACCTCTGCAGGCACCAAGCCTGTGGCGCACAGATGTATGTGCAAGCAAAACATCCACCTGCGTAAAATCAATGAAATTTTAAAAGGAAAACCAAAATCACTGCTGTCAGTTGCCATGCTAGGCCTTAGGGAAGGGCATGCACCAAGTCTTCAGAACTGGCTGGTTTCAACACAGAGAAAGTGGAAGCACTTAAGTTTTTTGTAAAAAGTGTGTGTTGGGGCAGGGAGCATGTGTTAGGTTATAATTGTTCCAATGAGTTTTTTTTTTTTTTTAAATTCCCTGCTAGGCCTAATGGTACATGTCTACAATCCCTGCACTCAGGAGGCTGAGATATGATCATGAGTCCCAGGCTAGCCTGGGCTCCATAGTGAGTTCTAGGTTAGCCTAGGATATGCAATGAGATCTTGTCTCAAAAACAACAATAATAACAAAGAGAATTTTTTTTTTCTTTTTGGTTTTTTGAGACAGGGTTTCTCTGTGGCTTTGGAGCCTGACCTGGAACTAGCTCTGTAGACCAGGTTGGTCTCGAACTCACAGAGATCCGCCTGCCTCTGCCTCCCGAGTGCTGGGATTAAAAGTGTGTGCCACCACCGCCCAGCATAACAAAGAGAATTTAAACCTGAGTCTTGCAGATGGGCGGCTGTCATTTTGCTAGAGCCAGAAAAGTGTCCAGTCCATAAGTAGATCTTCTGAGAACCAAGGACTTGTTTTGACTTCAATTTTGCCTCAGAATGATAAAGCAATCATCTCTGTTTTGACCTAGGAGCCTGGAAGTGGAAAGATAATATAGGGCCAAGTAAGCCAGAGGCACCCACAAATGCAGTTAAAATTCGTGTGTGGGTGTGGGGGTATGTGTGTGTTAACAACATACCTACAACTTCCTGAAATAAGTATCCATCAATTTCTTACCATGGCTGTCTCCAGATGCCAAAGGACTGGTCAAAGAAGCCATAAGGAATTAAACACTTTTCTCCTATAATTGAGGACTCTTTGGATTCATACATGATATAAAGCATGTGTGAAGATCAGAGGACAAGGTCAGAAGTTAGTGTCCTCCTTTCACCGTGCAGGTCCTGGGATTTGAACTCTGGTCATCGGGCTTGGTGGCAAACAACTGCACCTGCTATCTCACCTTGGATTCATATTTTTACATAGCGTAACCCTGGCATTATTTGAATGACCAAATAATAAATAATAGTTTTTAAACATTTTATTCAGTGACTAGAGAAATAGTTCAGCAGTTAAGAGCGTTTGCTGCTCTTGTAGAGAACTGGAGTTTGGTTCCCAGCACCCATGTCAGGCAGCTCACAAACACCAGGAACTCCCGGGATCTAAAGACATCTCTGGTCTCCACAGGCGTACACACAAGCCTCCATATAAATATAATTTTTAATACTAAAAGGAAGCCAGATGTGGTAGCATACCAAATAATGCAGATGCAGGTGGATTTCTGTGAGTTCCAGGCCAACCTAGTCTATAGATCAGGTTCCAGGACAGGTAGAGCTACAAGGAAAGACCTTGTCTCAAGAAAACACACACACACACACACATACACACACACAGTAAAATGGGCCTGGTGATGTAGCTTACTTGGTAGAGTACCTGTCTAGCATGCATGAAGCCCTGGGTTCAGTTCCCAGTGCTGCATAAACAGTACAAAATAACAGTAATCTCAGTATTCAGGAGCTGGAGGCAGAAGGATTAGGAGTTCAAGGTCATCCTCAGCTACCTATCAAGTTCAAGGCCGTCCTATGCCAAATAAGACCCTATCTCAACAATTTATAGAACAGTAGAGATAATATTGTGGTACACACTTATAATTCCAATATTTGAGAGGTGGAGGCAGGAGGTCTAGGAGTTCAAGGCCAGCCTCAGCTACAAGAGACCCTATCTAAAAACATAGCAAGCAAACCTTTAATCCCAGCACTCAGGAGGGAGAGGCAGGCAGATGTGAATTTGAGGTCTACAGAGTGAGTTCCAGGACAGCCAGAGCTGTTACACAGAGAAACTCTGTCTCAAAAACAGAAAAAGTCATCATATAAGAGTTCATTTGAAAAGTGATTGGCATAGGCTTTCTTGCATTTAGAATTTGTCTGAGAGCCAGCGCGATGGCTCAATAGTAAAGGTGTTCGCCTCTAAGCCTAACAACCTGCATTCCATACCCAGGACTCACGTGGTAGAAGAAGAGAATGGTAACAGACTCCTACAAGTTGTCCTCTGACTACACATGTGTAATATGGCATGTGCACATGCACAAACACACATGCATGCATACATACATACGTACACATACACAAACACACATACATTCATATGTGCATGCACACAAACACGCATGCATACATACATGCACACACGTACATGCATACAAACAAACATACATACATACACATGCTTAAAAAAACTTTTAGAAGTTTGGCTGATAATCTCAGAAAGCATTTGTTTCTGGCAAAGCTCTAAAGTAAATTGCTAGAAGTTACTCATATCGTTGAAAAATCAATCAGTGACAAGGATGAATTGTCTTTGAAAGTATGTTCTGTCATTGGGCATATGCAATTGAACTTTCTAAAAAAATTGATTTGTATATGGATTTTGAGGTAATATTCATTGCAAAAACAGCACATTTACCAGGTGACCCAAACTGGCACATTACAAGGAGGACTGACACGTTTCCCTCATGTTCATGTGTGTTTGTGGTATGTGGAGATTATTTCAAGATGTAAAGAGAGTCTCCTTAGTGTTAGTAGCTTGCCTAGCAGGAAGCCCCAGCATCACCCAGCCCTTGCAAAGTGGAGACAGAAGAATCAGGAGGTCAGGGTCCTAGGATACAGAGTTTGATGTCTGGGCTACATGAATCCTGTCTCAGGAGGCGGGGTAGAAGCGGAGGTGGGGGAGAGAAATTAAAAATAGATGCTTTCAGGCCTGGTAGCTGTGGCGCATGCCTTTAATCCCAGCACTCGGGAGACCGAAGCAGGAGGATCTCTGCGTTCAAGGCCAGCCTGGTCTACGGAGTGAGTTCCAGCCAAGGCTACACAGAGAAACCCTGTTGAGAGGACCAGGTGGTAATGGCACATGCCTTTAATCCCAGCAAAAGTAGGGAAAAGTAGGAGGGTCTCTGAGTTTGAGGCCAGCCCAGTCTACAGAGCAAGTTCCAGGACTCCAAAGCTACACAAAGAAACCCTGTCTTGAAAAGCAAAAACAAAACAAACAGAGACAGACAGAAAGACAGACAGAGACAGAGAGAGAAAGAGAGAGAGAGGAGAAAAAAAGAAAGAAATAGATGCTTTCAGTGTTTCTAAATATATCAAGACCTTTCCTACCAGGATTAAGTATTCATCTGCCTCGTTTTGGTTTGGTTTGTTTTTTTCTTTTTGTCCTTGGTTGGCACCACCAATTCCTTGAGTTGTTTTCAGCTTCCACTATGAACTAGACACTGATCATCGCTGCGCTAAATCCTTTCTTACACCCGTTAAACCGAGACAGCTCTGAAAGTCCAGAGTCTGCCCTGTGCTCAGTCCTTCCCTTCACAGTGAGCTAATTGCAGATAAAGAATGATTTTTGTGGGGATTCAGTAAAGTGAAACAGTAAACTCTGGCCTTCCCCGAGTTTCGTTTCCCCAATTAAGTGGCTAATGACATGTGCACAAAGAAACCGCTTTCAATTTTAAAATTTTCAATTTTAATTGAATGGGACCTCTTTGTATTCATTTCCAGGTATGTTTGTGTTTAAGAAATACTAACAATCAGTCATTGAAATCGTGGGGTTTGGTCTTGTGGAATGTGTTATTACTGATTAAGGCCCCTCTGTCTTCAGCCTCAGCAGCATCCTTTTATTGCTTGTCAATAACCTGTTTTCTAAAAGAAAAGCATGTCCTTGCTTGACCAGCCTGCTGCTTACCCTTCTCAATACTTCCATTGCTGTGGACAGCGTTTCTGATGGATGGTTCCAGAGGGGTGGGGAGACAGCATCAGCTCAATAAAAAAGCCCGGGCCTAGATTTTGAGCCATGCTCCACCCTGGCCCAGACCACACTGAATTAAATCATGAGCTCTGGCAGGTCTGCCCTTTGGCAGCAAAGAGAGCTCACATGACACTTGGATTGATATAAAAAGACATCAGGCCACAGAAGATACTTAGGGAAAAACTCCAGCTGGGAATGCGTATTGCAAATCCCCCATAAAGCCAATCAGGGATAGAGTGGTAGGTGATGCAATTGTTTGTTCTTTTTGTTGTTGTTCTTTTTTTTTTTTTTTGGATACTTTCTTGGTTGGTAAAGAGGCATGCAGTGAAATTCCTTCCACCAAGACAGTGTTGCCGGACTGGGAAAATAGCTGATAAAATACTGCAGAATAGCAAGAGAGTAGGGGGGTGGAGAGGAAGACAAAGGGAATGTTTAAAGTGAGACCAATAAAATATCAGAGATTTCTTGGTCTTCTCTTTTTGTTTGTTTGGTTTTGCTCTTTTTTTGTTTGTTTGCTTATTTGTTTTGAGATAAGGTCTCCTGTAGTTCAGGCTGGCCTCGAAGCCACAAGCCTCTGGCCTCCCAAGTGCCAAGACTGAAAATAAGAGAGGATTTCTCAACCCGATCTTTATTGACATTTGGAATCAGTTCCTGGCAGATGGAATGAATGTTCCACAGCATCTCTGACATCCCCCTTCCTAGAGAGATGCCAATAGAGCACCTTCCCACCATTGTCACAACCAGAAACTGTCACAAACCTGTCTCCTGCTGAAAACCATTATGAAGAGCTCATTATCCTGAAATACTGAAAAGCTGTAGAGTCTAGCCAAACATGGTGTTGTGCGCATTGTATTTATAGATCAATGTGGGTGGAATAGTGCCAGCCATTCCCAAGCTGCTAGACTAGTCTCAAAGACCCGTACTCTCGGGCCCCTCCCATTCTGTGCAAAAGTGCATCTGTGTGAGAAGTGTGCCAAATCTCACACACGCCCGTGAGTGCCCTGGGGTCTGCCCTCCACAGCTTGTCTCCTGCCATAGCAATGAAAGTGCCCTTGCTCTGTCAAATGCACTAACTCAATGCCTTAGATCTCTCTGCAAAGTTCTACCCGAAGGTAAGTTTTAAATCAAAAACACCTGGCCCCTCTGTCCCTGAAAGGGATCTTCTAACACAACTTTAGGAGATCTCAGGCTATGCACAGCCCACTTGCTAACACTTTCACCCACCCAGCTCACTTTCCAAGAGGCGCCCCGAAATGGTTTCCACTTTAAACTTCCTTGCCCTCACTCCCTCTGTGGCTGGTTTACCTAACTTTATGATTTGCCCCATAAAGTTAGTTTTTTAAGACTTGTTTGGCGACTGCTGAGCTACTGTCTCTCCCTAAAGTGCCCCGATTAAAGTTTGTATTTAATAACGGAAGTTGCCCACGTCTTGACTTCTTTCAGATATGACAATGGATGATGTTCGGGAATACGAGAAAAACATGCATGAACAAACCAACATAAAAGTTTGCAATCAGCACTCCTCCACTGTGGATGACCTAGAGGGCCATGCGCAGACCAGTGTATGTAGACTGTTCAAAGCGAGTTGCCCACGTTGTGCGAAACAGACCTGGAAACCCATCTGTCAGACCCTAAAAATGCTGGCTCCCCAGCCTCCGGGGAAAACACAGCCTTGTCCTGAGTGGGTGAAGATGCCTGCTGCGTCTTTGAGTGGGCTGTGTCAGTCACCTGTGTCTTCCAGATCTTTCCATTCTTTCAAGTGGCTTAACTTCATGGCTAACCCGCTCATAAAACCCAGGACACAGAGAGTGGAAACATTTGGTGGAGGCCGTGAGATGACCTGCACCAATCATAAAACAGCATAGGATTGACAGTGCCTGTCAGATGTAAAGTAGATCAGATGCCAGGCTTTTCAAGGCATAGTTAACTCTTGTGCTCCAGGGAGGGCTTTGCTCATCGGCGGCTTTAGGTTTCTTAGGCTTCGAAAAGCTTTCTACAACTCTTCCGGGCTGTTTTTCTCAATCAGTTCCCTTTAATCTAGGCTAATCTCAAGACTAAGCTGCAGTCCATGCACACATACATGTCAGGGGTGGCAGGGTGACCAGGTGACGAGCTAGAATTCAGGAATGTTGTGTAGTAGGTAGGGTCTGGGATTTAAGAAAGTCCTTAGAGAGCCCTAGGTAATTGACAGACAGCCTTAGTTAATGAGAGCTGACTACATGGTATACACCAGAATTTAAATGTAAGTTATCTCTCAGTCAGTCAAGCTAAGGAGGAGGAGGTATAGATAACAAAGGATTAATCACTAAACCATAGGGGTCTCAGTCAG
Organism: Ondatra zibethicus; assembly: GCA_004026605.1. Lineage (NCBI taxonomy): Eukaryota > Metazoa > Chordata > Mammalia > Rodentia > Cricetidae > Ondatra > Ondatra zibethicus. Next base: position 90,658 of record PVIU01004811.1, on the reverse strand, counting down.
AGCTGTGATCTCTCTGAGAATGTCTTGAGTTCTGGTGTCTGCCATGCTCAGGCCCTGGAATAATATATATGAGACACTTTAAAATTCAAGAACGTAGTTATTATGTTCTTATGGTTGGTACCTCTGTTTTATCTTTTAAGAAATGAGAATGTAGGATCTAGAGCACTGTTTCTCAACCTGTGGGTCATGACCCCTTTGGGGGCTGAACGATCCTTTCATAGGGTCGCCCAAGACCATCCAAAAATTCAGACATTTACATTACGATTCATAACAGTATCAACATTACAGTTATGAAGCAACAACAAAAATAATTTTATGGTTGGGGTCACCACAACATGTGGGACTGTATTAAAGGGTCACAGCATTAGGAAGGTTGAGAACCACTGCTCTAGGGAGATGGCTCAGAGCCCTTACTGCTCTTTCAGAGGTTTGGTTCCCAGCACCCATGTCTAGTGGTTCACAACTGTCTGCAACTCCAGGTCCAGAGTATCAGATGCCCTCTTCTGTCCTTGGCAGGCACTACTGCATGCACACATGCACCCGTGTACACACACACACACACACACACACACATACACACACACAAAATAAGTAAATAAATAAATACGTGATAAATCTTTTATTAAAAATAAGAATATAATTACAGAACTTGAGAGGTGGCTGTTGTGACAAAGGCTTTAGAATTGCGAAGACTTTTTGGTAACATTTTGGAAATGCTTGAAGCATGTCTTTTGACTGTGCCTCGCCAGGCTAGTGCACGGCATTAGATGCATGTGACCGCCCATGAGCCTGAGAGCGCCCCAGCCCTGCCTCCCCCTATTGCATGCTCTGGGTTTTGCAGAAAAATGTTGGGGCACGATTTGCTGAAGGTTTGCTCTGATTTGGTCAGATGTCTCGCCACCACGCCTTTTCCTGTTCTAAAGATAGGAATGTTCTTTAAGGAAACCGGTCCCGAATTTTCCATTACTTTTGATTACCTTTTCTCTCAGGAATGTCAAACAGTACCCATCAACTGCTCTGAACATGGCTCACTATAAACAGGACCAGACAAAGAAAGCTACAGGGGAGGGAGGGACGAGGGATGCCTGAAGGGCGCTGAGTACCACTATTTCCAGGGTCTCAGCCCGGCCTGGTGGCTGAGAGCTGAGGCAGGAAGATTGCCTTGAGTTGGAGGCCAGCCTGAGCTACAGTGTGAGACTCTATCTCAGGATGGGGGGTAGGGGGGAGCTTACAGCTTAAGGCCTTTGCATGTGTTCCTTTCTGTTTTAATTCATCATTATTAGCACTAAGCCATCTTACTGTGCAGGAGGTGATAATCCAGAAAAGCGTCCCACACAGTCTCTGGCTGCAAACCGCCCATTGTTGCCGTGATCTCAGCACAATGGCTGTCTTGTGATATTGCTCTCTCTCTTTGGAACCTCATGGAATCGGGGATCGTTTATTTTTCACGATCTTATTGTTCCATCATAATGAATGGATGGTTAAAGTTGAGAGACTGTTTGCACCACAAATAAAATCTGCATGGACAGGCCAGCAAGATGGCTCAGCAGGGAAAGGCCCTTGCCATTCAAGCCTAGTGACCACAGTTTGATTGCCAGAACTGGTCTAACTGTGGAAAGAGAATTGGCGCCAAGAAGTTGACCTTTGACTTTCACATGTGCGCGTGTACACACACACACACACACACAAGTTTGAAACTAAAAAATTTTTAAAATTTATAAATAGTAATAAAACTACATAGGGGGCAAGGGTGTAGCTCATCTGGCAGAGTGCCAGTCATGCACAAAACCCTGGACTCCATCCATCCCCAACACCGCATAAACTAGGGCTGGTGTCACACACCTGCAATCCCAGCACTGGGGAGGTAAAGGCAGGAGGATCAGAAATCCACAGTCATCTTCCGCTACATAGTGAGGCAGAGGACAGCCTGAGCTACCCAAGGGCCTGTCTAAAAACAAAAAATAATAACCTTCATGGCTGCTAAAATGGAATTTAAATTTTCACCCCGAACATGGACAAGTTGGGAGTTGGCAAAATTAGCATCCATAAACACAGCAATAAGAAAGAAAAAAAGGACATCTCATTGACAATTCGGTAGTTTCAAAGCCTCCAAGGAAGATACTCAAGGAAGAGTTTAAAAAAAATCCAAATTCTGTACTCTGTGTCATTTCTGCCCCCTGCTGGATACTTCTAGTATCACAATGTTTTCTGCCATTTGTTAATGAATTTATTAGTGTCAAGATATATCCTGGTGCACTAAATTTTTTTATAAAGTCCCAATTTCATTCCCAAGTAAATGCTGCTTTTAAAGAACTTTAATCTCCCTTATTTATTTAAAAGTGGTAAGTTTACAGGTATAATTTTTCTTAAAATAATATAAATTTTGCATCATGTCAACATAGTTGTAATTTCTTAATCTTTGTAAAAACATTTCCCTTTCAGGAAATTTTAATAATTTCATAAGGAAATGGTTACAGATTTCATTTCATGGAAAATGTTTTTTGAGCCGGGCATGTGACACATGCCTTTAATCCCAGTACTTGGGAGGCAGAGGCAAGCCCATCTCTAAGTTTGAGGCCAGCCTGATCTATAGAATGAGTTCCAGGCCCGCTGGAGCCACAGAGAGAAACCCTGTCTCTCAAAGCTAAAAATGAAAAAGGTTTTATTGTTTTGATGTTATAAAACACAGTGGTCGCTCAGTGGTAGAGCTCCTGGCTGGCACCCAGGGGCCCTGGGTTTCATCCTCAGCAACACAAGGACATCTAACCATCAGCTTTGTGTTGTTACCATTCATGCCACATGTCCATATTTCTAAGGTGTGTTGTTGAGGTGTGCACTATCATTCAGGAAGTCTGAACCCTCGGACCAGAAAGAATGAACCTATGTGAGCCAAAGTAGACAAAGAGAGCTCGTGGTCAGGTTCGTTTTGATGTTCCCAGTTACCCGTCTTCTCTTCTCCTAGTAAGTGAACATCACCAATGGATGCCAGGAATAGCCAGAGTTAATTCAAAATAACAATGACAAGGGCCCACAAGATGTCTCCGTGAGTAAAGGTGCTTGCCACCTAACCTGGTAACCTGAGTTTGATCTCTGGAACCCACAGGCTAAAAGGCAAGAACCAACTACCCAAAGTCCCCTGACCTCCACACGCCCTCCCTTAATACTAGTTACAGGTGGTTGTGAGTCACCTGGTGTGGGTGCTGGGAACGGAACTCTGGCCCTCTGGAAGAGCGGTATGTGCTTTTAATTTCTGAGCCATCTCTCCAGTCCCAATCAATAAAAAACTTTAAGCATATATTTGAAAACCCACGACCTAAAACACAAGGGAGGCTAGCTGTTGGATACCAAACTATGCCCCCCCAACACACACCTTTAAACAAAGCCTCAATCTTTAGATGATCCCCTTCCTTTTATTCTCTTTCTTTTTGCTTTCAAACTGTCTTTGGGGTGATTTTATTTTCCTTTTTGGGGAGCAATTATCAGCATTTATTGCTGAATCACAATGAGAACACTGTGACCTTCAGAGTGCAAAAATTGTGTTCTGAGGATAAAATGCTGAGTTTGGAGATTTGGCCTGAATTTGCCCTCTAAAGGTATCTGGTTCTTTGGCAATCTAAACTTGGGAGTCATGTTGTCAAGGTCACTGATTGCTTTAATGATCTTTGTATGGAGGGTGTGACTCAGTCTAATAAAAGCCCCATACAGCCTCACGCACTCACGCACGCACACGTGCACACACACACACCTTGCACACATTTACTGGGTCTGGTTCTACACTCCCTCATTAAATCCTAATTTGGAATACTTAAAATACTAACTGAAGTGGCTGGAGATGGCTCGGCAATTAAGAGCTCTTGTGCTGGACTGAAATTCAGATCCCGGCACACAGGTAACAATCCAGGCACCCGGCAAAGCCTGCGGTTCTAGCTCAAGGGGGTGGGGGTGGAAATAGGAGGATCCAGGGGGTAGAAAATGTGAGCTGCAGCTTCTGGGAAAGACTCAGCGTGAAAGGAAGAAGGGAAAGTAATGATGCCCTCTTCTGGCTTCTTTGTGTACCCAGAGGTGCATGTGTGCACATAAACACACACGCACACACACACACACACACACACACACGCACACAAATATTTTTGGAGTCTACTAATTGGACTGATAAGATGGCTTGCTGAGTAAAGGTAGTTACCGCTGCCATGGCTGCCAATCTCTGTTCAATCCAGTGAACTTCCAATAGCGGAAGAACTGACTCCTGAAAGCGGTCCTCCGACCCCCACTCATCCAGCCCACCACGCACACATCCACTGCAAATAATAAAGAAAATGTATTTCAGTAATTTCTAAATACTAATTGAAAAGTCATTTGAAAATCTTTGAATTGATATCCAAAAAAAGAAATATTCTTTTCAGTAACAGAGATGGGGGGTGCGGTGGGGGTGGGGAACAAGGGCTTAGTTTTTCAAAACCAGTTAGGGCTTGTGATAGGCAGGGGGTCTCCTTCATAGTACAGTCCCCAGACTTAGCAGTGAACCCATTTGCACGTCTGCTTGGTAACTGTTTCTTATTCTCTCTGCTTTTCCCTTTGAAGACATGACAATGGACGAAGTGCGAGAATTCGAACGAGCCACTCAGGAAGCCACCAACAAGAAAATCGGCGTTTTCCCACCCGCCATTTCGATCTCCAGCATTGCCCTGCTGCCTTCCTCGGTGCGCAGCGCCCCGTCCAGCGCCCCGTCCACCCCTCTTTCCACAGATGCGCCAGAATTCCTGTCCATTCCCAAAGACCGGCCCCGGAAAAAATCTGCCCCAGAGACACTCACACTTCCGGATCCCGAGAAAAAAAACACCCTGAATTTACCTGGTGTCCGCTCTTCTGAAAAGCCATGTCGGCCCAAGTCAGAGTAACTTCATGTGAACATCCCATTGGGTTTTATATTTTCATTTGAGGCTTTTTTTTTTTTTTAAGAATTCTCTGATGGAGGAAAGGACCTGCCTCGTCACTCAGATATGTCCTTTGATCCCAGAGTGTGCATGTGGTTAAATATTTTAACAGATAGCAAGAACCCCTACGTGTGCCACACAGCATCACAGTGAACATGAGATGTAAGACTAGGAAAAATAAAACAGGAGGGGGCTGAGGACAGAACTTGGCCAGGAAAGGGCTGCAGGAGCTTGCATTAAGCCCTACATTCCATCCCCGGCGTGGTTAGCTAGACGACGGGATCAGAAGATCGGTGTTAACCTCAGTTATATAAAAAATTTGAGGCTCACCTGGGTTCTGTGAGACCCTGAATCAAAAACAATCAAACAAAAACCCCACAGCATCTATAGATTTATGTGTGGGCCAGGAAGGAAGCTTTGTTTGGGGGCCCTGGCGAGTCTTACGTGGGCTTCAATGGTAAACAGGTGAATGGATGAAAAGCCGTGAGGCTGGTTTTGTTATGGTTTTTTTGTTGTTGTTTTGTTTTGTTTTGTTTTTACTTTTGTAAAATATGGTAAAACAATGAAGTCAGTTTCCTCCCATCAAACATGAAATTCTCAACAACAAAAAAGAAAATACTCTCAGGTGTCACACGCCTAATTGTTAAATTTTGGACTGCTGACCACCAATACTTGAATGCCAGTTGTTATCAATATTCCTGTTTTGATTAGTCTGACTCAGGATTTGGGGCCTAATCAACTCCTTAAATTTTTGAAAATTTTAATGACCAATTTCTAAAGGCTCCAAGTGCAATTAACAATGACTTCTTTATACCTTTTCATAGAATTTAATAAAGATCCCATCTGTTCCCGTCTCTTAGTAATTTCCCCTTTTGTACCCTGGTGGCCTCTCAAATTTTTAGACTTGCCTGGATGACTGTGACCCTAGCTGATATAATGTGGAATGATCTGGAAACTGAGAGCCCCAGGTGAGACAAACATCTTCTCTTTAGGTACCAACGAAGCTTGACCTGTGAGTGTCCATTACATTACAATTCTCAGAAATTTCAATGAACTAAGTAGAATTCATTGACAATCTCCCACTTGAGGAAGTTCAGAGTGGACTAAGTTACCTGGGCTTAACCACTGTCAGAATGTCTGGTGTCCAAACCTTGCAAAAAAGAATCCTCCCCACCTGGTTAAAAGTGCTTAGTAACACCCAGACATACCTGGAATGGGTTGCCGATCACCAGGTTTAGAAAACATCGTTTTCTTACTCCTTCCTTACAATCCAAATATTGGGGGCTGGGGTGTAGCTCAATGGTAGAGTTCTTGCCTAGCATGCAGAAGGCCCTGGGTCATTCCCCAACACTGCAAAAAAGGAAACAGTACAATTGGCAATATCTCGGGGACCCAGTAAACACAGTCACCTGGGAGACCTTGTCTCCATGGTGGAATCACCTATTCATACAGAGGCGTGGTCATAAACGCCCCCTTTGTCCTGATCTCATTGCTGAGAGACATGGAAATGGACGTCTGAGTCCAGGCCAACAGCTGGCAAGGTCATTCATCAAAATGGCAGGAAGAAATCTGTCACTGTTGCCCCTCACTGCCTTTAAACCCACGAGGAAGGCAAGCAGAATGTCAGCGATGAACAAGAGGTCGCTGGGGAGCTCCAGAGCCCGTGTCCTAGCTGTCCTTTCTGACTGTGACCTCCAACCTCAGGCAAGGAAATGACCCGCAACACAGATCCCAAAGGAAACAAAACAGAGGAGTGTATTCTCCTTCCCTGCCCCTCCCAGCCAAGGGACCCTGCAGGCACCCAGTCTTGAGTGGCTCTCAGGGCCATGCCCTCTCCCAAGGCACAGCTGCTGGCCCCTTGAGCCCAGCACTGAAGTGCTTAGTGTGCCTAGATCATTTCTTTATCTGTAGATGGACATTGCACCCAGTACTCAAAGGAAAACTGCGAATAGCTCTGCACACCAGTTTATCTTTCCCTTAAGGCAGCCGTGCCCTTCCTTGCATGGTAGAGAAGCATGAATCTCACTTGTGGGAAGTCGCCATCTTTTCTCAAACCCTTTGGACTTCTCAGTGGCTCCCTCTCCGTGCAGCTGTACTCAGTGAGAAGGTCTGGCTTTAAAAAGCAAAATTCCACTTTAAGAAGACACAGAGTATATTTATCTGATCCCCGTTTGCAAGCTGAAATCAGGCTGGGGTGGGCTCAATTGGTTTTCGTGTAGTACAAATTGGTTTTGTGCAGTGGTTAGCCCATCTGGCAACGAGGTTTTTTGTTAATACCATGCCACGTTCCCTTTTCTATGCCAGTTTTTGTTGTCAAGGTCAACAATCTGGTTCACTTTGAAAAGCTACTTTCTGATTCCCTTTTTGTGAGTTTTCTTTCCTTTATAGTCAGCCCAACACCTTTGACACCAATTGCAGCGCTAACCTATGATAGTGCAATTCTTAACCAGCACGCGTTGTGTTCAGTTTTTCTGCCTACATGTGGTTTGCCTGTGCCACAAATAAGGAAGGGGTGGGAATCTGGATATTTCATTAGCTGCTTTGAATATTTAATCCCGTCATCACAAAGCATAAATGACTTCAATATTTTCTAAATCTTGATTTTCCAAGTATCTTTTCACTTTGTCCTGACATGAATCTGCTACTGTGGGATATAAGCCCGCAATGAATGTGTACATAGAACATGAATAACTCTTGTGAGGATGGAAACAAAATGGCTGCATGATGGAAATTTGGGAAGACAAAAAAATATAGCAGAAACTTGAATTTACTAAGCATGTTTGAGGGGGAAATAGAGTCCTTAACTCAGTGCCTCTGTCTGCCATGTGAAAACCTCCAACTTTGTTCACCAAAACTGTATTATACCTGTACATATATATATATACATATACAAAATGCAATATAGTGAGTCACACACCACAATTCTAAGTCTCCGGTAGCCAAACTGAAGGAAGTAACCCATAGAATAATACATATGTTTACCCCCGCTTCATCTCTGATGTTGGTGGATGCTACTAGAATGGTCATACGTGTCTTTACTCCAGGTGGCTTTCGGATAGGCAATACCCCTGTGCTCTAGGTGTGGTACAGCATCGTCGCTTTGTCTGGGCTTTTCCTGGATCAAGGAGGCTTTGCGGTGTTTTATTGCATAAGGTTTGCCTGAAGCCGCCTCTGAAGAGCATTTCCTCTCGAGCTGCAGCCGGGAATTGTTTTAACTTATTTACAGGTATGCGTCAGCCCTGTTTTGGGGTGTGGAAATAAGTTAGCTCAACTGTGGATGAATGAACGCAAACACATAATGAACACACACACACAAGCAAAGGCTGTGAAAATGGCTCAGAGGGGACAAAGCACTTGCCACCAAGCCTGCCAACCTGACTTCAATGCCCAGGTCTCACATGATTGAAAGAAAACTAATTGTAAGTTGTCCTCTAACTGCCACATATACAGTGGCACGTACGCACGCGCACACACACACAGATATAATTTTAAGAATAAAATACAAAACTCTCAATGGTACCCCTAAAAGTACTCATGTCACTTATTTTCACAGCTGTAATGAACTGTAAACTAAGATTCATCTTGATAAAAACCCATTTGAATGAAATTTTCAGGCTAACGTGTTTATGAGTGCTTTCAAATCCCACCCCCTTCATTATCTCTGAGCTGCTCAGAGGTGACAAACACCAGGCCGCCAGCTGGCTTAGGTCGATGGGAATTTTCTTTTTGAAAAAGGCTGGCATAGGGTTGACTATCCTTTCCATTTATGACCAGATAATCCCAGGGAGAGTAGCTGTCTAAATGGTTTCTGTACGTTCCCTATGCTTTGCCAGTCACCTGACTAGTTGGCTAGATGACAGTAGGCCATCTGAGCCATAGTTGCAAAAAATGACAAAATCCTGGCCTGGGCTATAAATTGACATAAATAAACTACGTTAAGCTCTTCATTCTTGGTGAGACTGAAGTGTTGTACCGTCACGTGGTGTTGACACACAGATGCAAGATAGCTTGGGTTCTTCTGTGAGCCACCCTCAAAGCGGTCCGTGTCTGCTGTCTAACTGCTCAAGCTTCGCGGGATGTCATGCTGTGAAAGGATGAATTCCTGGAGGACACTAGAGACAGTACCCCTTAACTGCAACTCCGTACAGTTATGCTCACCATAAGCCTCCCCGCCTTCTTGTTTTTCAAGTTGAAATGGTGTCTGTAGAATTTCAAGTCTCTCTTTAGGTTTCTCTGTGTCCCCCAAGGAAAGAGGAGGTTCTTTTGAGCTGGCGTTATCCATGTATGTGTCCTTTCCAGTGTAATTTCAGTGTTTACATTTTTGAGCTGAGATCTTGATTGGCTGACTTACTCAAAATACCACTGCCACCGCTGAAGGACCAAGTGTTGGAACACAAGAGTGTTGCGAGCAAAGCGAGCGGAAGGGACGCACATAGCATCCGTCTGTGTCTTTCTATGGCTGTACGTTCGTCTACGCCCGCCCCTGTTATTTATTATTGTTGATAGCTTACTTTTTCTTACATTCTGTTGTAAATAAAGTACAAAGCAATCTTCTTCCCAAGCATAGCTTCTTCTTTCTCAACTAGTCTCAGGGGACTGTTAGCCAATGTTAATGTGACGGTCAGTGGGGAAGGAAGAAGCCAATTACTGTACCCAGCGCTATGGCCTTGTGTGCAAGCATGCCTCCCCTACTAATGGACATATGAGGCCTAATTTTCCAGCCTAAAAATAGCAAAGGAAAAGCTGGGCAGCGGTGGTGCACACCTGTAACCTCAGCACTTGGGAGGCAGAGACAGGTGGATCTCTGTGAGTTTGGGCCAGCCTGGTCTACAGAGAGAGTTCTAAGACAGCCAGGGCTATACCAAGAAACCCTGTCTTGAACCTCCCTCCTGCCAAAGTGAAGGAAATCTATAATCCCATAGAATGAATGTATAAACTCCCTTATCCACCTATCAGGTACTTGAATGTTAATATAGTTTGAGATCACATAACCTACAGGAATCCTTGGGAGTGCCAGCCACATCCACGCCATGCCAAGTTAGGGGTGTGTGTGTGTGTGTGTGTGTGTGTGTGTGTGTGCTGGAACTAGAATCCAGCAGCACTGGGGATGCCAGGAAAATAAGTAAATACTCTGCTGAGTTAGACAGACCAGTTAGGTCATTTCATTGTTTTGTTTTGTTTTTTTGAGAGAGAGTCTCTCTATTACGTAGTTCTAGCTGTCCTGGAACTCACTCTGTAGACCACCTGCCTCTGCCACCCAAGTGCTGGAATTAAAGGCGTGTGCCACCACCACCCAGCTCCTTGTTAAGTTTGAATTAAAGAAGTTTATGAAGGCTGGAGAGATGGCTCAGTGGTTAAGAGCACTGAATTAGCCAGGCAGTGGTGGCTCACGCCTTTAATTCCAGCACTCAGGAGGCAGAGACAGGTAATTTCTGTGAGTTCAAGGCCAGCCTGGTCTAGAGAGTGAGTTCCAGAACATGCATCAAAGCTACACAGAGAAACACTGTCTCAAAAAACAAAACAAAACAAAAAAGCACTGAACCATTTATCTAGGTCTAGGATTCAGGTGTGTGCTAGCACGCACCATTTATATAGGTCTGGGGACACAACCCTAGTTGAGCCACTCATTTTCTTTAAGGATTTCTTTTCTTTATGTGTTTGTGAGTCTTCAGGAGGGCATCAGATCCCTCAGAGCTAGAGTTATAGGCATGGCTGCTAGGATCTGAACCTGGGTCCCCATGTTTGAGCAGCAAGTACTCTTAACCAATGAGCCGTCTCTCCACCCCCACAGCTGGATCACAGAGACAGGGTTTCTCGGTAGCTTTGGAGTCTGTCCTGGAACTCCCTTTGTAGACCAGGCTGGCCTCGAACTCACAGAGATCCTCCTGCCTCTGCCTCCCGAGTGCTGGGATTAAAGGTGTGCGCCCCCACCAGGGCACACTGGGTCACTTCTTAAGCAAAGCCAAAATTGCCCTGCCATGGCTTCGCTATCTCAGGCAGTTCTGGTCATCTGGGGTTGGTGAGTATGGGGACAGAAATGCTTCACTGTCCCTGGTTCATTAATCTCTTTGGAGTTCATGCAGAAACACATCCCGTACTCTATCTTCCAGTTAATCCTGGAAGAAATGCTACAATCTTGGGCTGGCTGACTGGCTGAGTGAGTCAGGGTACTTGCTGTCAAGTTTAATCCCCCGCAAGGCAGAAGAAGATCAGCTAACAGAAGTTGCCCTCTGACCTCCACATACACAAAATAAATAAGTAGGTGCAATTTAAAAGAAGAAAGAAGATGTCACAGTCTGACCTCTGAATGGAGCAGGCACACTGCTTACACTCAAGTTCTGTGAGTTGTGTAATATCAATTCAATTAACTAAAACATGTTTCCTTTTGTAGCTCCAACTTCACCATTACACTCCCATCCTGCCTTTTAATTCTGTATTCAAAACACACAAACTTCCCACACACTGCTGCTGGCTGGCTTTCGGCCTGCGTTCTTGGGCGGAGGCTGCCTCATGGGGCTGAACTATATGGGGCTGTTAAATATTTGCAGACCTAACGCTCAGTGACTAGGTGCTTGTGACACACCCCGTCCCAAGTTGCTCAGCAGAGCTTTTCGTCACAAGCGTGTTCCTGCCTAGGCCTAACCTTAGACTTGGGCACACCCACGTATTTCTCGAAGAGTTCCTTAGCGGCCATTACAGTCATCACATTCCTCGAGATAGTTCCACCTCTGGCCTCCAACTGCACCTTGGTCTCAAAGTTCAGGACACAGCCCGGCTGAAAGAGCCATCCATGAAACTGTCGGGGTCAGCTGGAGGCGTTGATAGCTTTGCCTGGACAGCCTGGGTATTCATCTACACCGGGGTGTGTGGTGGATCCAGCAAGCCCTGTTTTCAGAGTTATGGATTGACCTCTTCTGCCTAACTTGTCTACACATGAATTCTCTCTTCCATCACGTGCAGTTTAATAGACTGCCTCATTCAGATCCGAGGGCTTCCTACCTGCTTTCCTCTTCCTGGGAAAGGAGGTGTTCTAGCTGTTGCTGTGAGAAACAGCATACCAACTGCCTTAGTCGGGTTTCTATTCCTGCCGTGAAACACCACGACCGAAAAGCAAATTGAGGAGGAAAAGGGTTTATCTGGCTCACACTTCCACACCACTGTTCATCAATGAAGGAAGTCAAGACAGGAACTCAAACAGGGCAAGATCCTGGAGGCAGGAGCTGATGCAGAGGTCATGGAGTGGTGCTGCTTACTGGCTTGCTCCTCATGGCTTGCTTAGCCTGCTTTCTTATAGAACCCAGGACCACTAGCCCAGGGATGTCCCCACCCACAGTGGACTGGGCCCTCCCCCATCAATCACTAATTAAGAAAATGTCTTACAGGTCTACCTGCAATTCTATCTTACGGAGGAATTTTCTCAGTTGAGGTTCCCTCCTCTCAGATGACTGCAGCTTGGGTCAAATTGGCAAAAAAAAAAAAAAAAAAAAAAAAAAAACCATCCAGCAAACTAACCAAAAGCAACCCGCGGAGAGGGTTTATTTCAGCTAATATATCATAGTTCATCAATGAGAGAGGCCCAGGACCAGAGACCAAGGTTTAACTCTCTCTCTCCTCTGTCTGCTCCCTTTCTCTTCCCCCTTCTCTCTCCTCTCTCTCCTGTCTACTGCCCCAACACACACACACACACACACACACACACACACACTTCATTCTATTAATTGTGTGTGTATCTGTGTGTGGAAACGTGCATGTGTGAGTACAGTACCCTTGGAGGCCAAAAGAGGTTGTGAGCTGCCGCATGTGGATGCTGCAAACTGAACTGGATTCTCTGGAAGAGCAGCCAGTGCTCTTAACTACTGAGCCATCCTCCAGCCCCTCAGCTTCCTTTCTCAGACAGCTCAGACCCTTCTGCCCAAGGATGGCACTGCCCAAAATGGAATAGGCCCTCCTACATCAATGAGCAAGCAAGAAAATGCCCCACAGACATGCCCATGGGTCAGTCTGAAAAAAGAAATCCCTCAGTTGAGATCCCCTCTTCCCAGATACATTAAAGTTTGTGGTCAGGCTGATAAATAATAAACTAACCACAGTTTGGAACAGGTCAGTACTTTGCAGTAATGTTCTTGTTCTGTTCCCAGAATATGAGGAAAAAAAAAAAGAAAAAAGATAGAGGAGGAGGTCAGGGGATGTAGCTCAGTAAGTACAGTGCTTGCCTAGCATGTACAAAGCCTTGGCTTCAGTGCCACTACCACATAAACCAGGTGTGGTGGTACACCTTTGTAATCTTAGCACTAGGGAGGTGGAGGCAGGGGGATTATATTTTAGTTGCCGTTCTATTGCAATTCTTTTACAGGAAAATATTTAATTGGGGCTGACTTACAGTTTCAGAGGTTTAGTCCATTGTCCTCATGGCAGGGATCATGGAAGCATGCAGGCAGACATAGTGTTGGAAAAATGGCTGAGACTCTACATCTGCAGGCAGCAGGGAGAGAAAGAGAGAGAGAGAGAGAGAGAGAGAGAGAGAGAGAGAGAGAGAGAGAGAGAGGAGAGAGAGAGAGCCTGCCACTGAGCCTGGCTGGAGCTTCTGAAACCTCAAAATGCACCTCCAGTGGCATACCTTCTCCAACAAGGCCACACCTCCTAATACATTAAAATAATATCACTCCCTAGGGGCCATTTTCATTCAAACCACCACAGATTAGATCAACCTTGGGGGCTGGAGAGATGGATCAGGGGTTAAGAGTACTTGTTGTTCTTGCAGAGGACCTGGGTTCAATTCCCAGTACCCATGTGATGGCTAACAACCATCCGTAATGCCAGTCACAGGGCATCTAATGCCTTCTTCTAGCCTCCAAGGGTACTGAATGCATGTGGTTCATATACATGCAAGCAAAATCACACACATAAAATAAAAAATTTTAAAAACAGATCAACCTTGGTTACATAGTCAGTTTGAAGCCTAAAATTAAAATATCAGGAACCTCCTGAGTCTGGCCATTCAGTGTAACACTAAAGGGCTGAATTAAGCACCTGAGATTTAAGGGATCATTTTGTTAAGTATAAAAACCAGTTATGGAGCCAGCAAGATGGTTCCGCAGAGAAAGCACTTCCACCAAGCCTGACAACCTGAGTTCAAACTCTGGAACCCACATGATTGAAGAAAAGAACAGACTCTTGCATCCTGAGATAATGTGTCCTAGACTCTGGGGTCATGTGAGCATCATCCTTAAAACCCAGAATATTTTGCATGAGAAAAGCATAATCTCATTTCTAACACATAACAAGGGCAAAGTCTAAAATTACCTTCTACTCATTCTGTTAGTTTGAAATCTTGTAGGTGGACTTTTCTTGCCTGCCTGCCAGTTCCCAAATAACCGACACAGAAACTTAATATTAATTATAAATACTTAACTGACAGCTCAGGCTTACTACTAACGAGCTCTTATAACTTAAATTAACCCATTTTTATTAATCTGCATTCTGCCACATGGTGTTACCTAATCTTTGATCTTGTACTTCCTGTGTGGCTGGCGACTACCCTGACTCCCCCCTTCTTCTTCCCAGTGTCCTTGGTCTGGTTTCCCCCCAACCTTATCCTATCCAGCTATTGGCTGGTCAGTTTCTTTATTAATCCAATCACAGAGTAAAGGAATATCCCACAAAATCTGTTTCTAAATTTCCCAAAATCCGCTTCCTTTGTTTTGGGGTTGTTTTTTGTTTGTGTTTGTTTTTTGTTATTGTTTTTGGTTTTGTTGTTTTGTTGACATGGAGTCATTTTTTTTTTTAAGGAGGCCTCAAATTGATGACATGGAGTCTTATGTAGCCCTGGTTGGCCTCCAATTTACTAGTAACCAAAGATGACCATTAACTTAGGGTCCTCCTGCCACTACCTCCCATTCACTGGCATAACAGGCATGCAACAACATGCCTGGCTTACGCAGTGCTGAATACGAACCCAGAGCTTCCTGCATGCTATACCAGTACTCTGTCAACTAGGCTGTATGCTCAACTGAGTCATTCCCAAAGATACCCCAACCCGCAAAAAAATAAAAAATAAAAAACCCTTAATAATGTCCTAAGTAACAAGAAAGGGATATCTCAAGAATAAGAAAGGGAGGGGCTGGAGAGATGGTTCATCATTTAAGGGCACTTGTTATTCTTGCCGAGGACCTAGGTTCAATTCCAGGCACCCATGCTCGCAACTGTCTATAACTCTCCTTCCAGAGGAATCTGTCCTCTTCTGACCTCTATGGGCACTGCATGTATATGGTACGGAGACACACATAACAGCAAAACACTCATACATATAAAATAATAAGTAAAATTGCCAGGTGGTGGTGACACACGCCTTTAATCCCAGCACTCGGGAGGCAGAGGCAGGCGGATTGCTGAGTTCCAGACCAACCTGGTCTACAGAGCGAGTTCCAGGACAGCCAGGAGAAACCCTGTCTGGAAAAACAAAAGTATAAATAAAATTTCAAATACATACAAATATATATATATATAAAGAATAATAAATGTATATACTTAAAGTAAAATCCACAAAATCCTCCTTCATTTTCATGTATGCCACTTGTGAAAAGAATTCTCTTTTATTCTATAAAGAGAATTCAATGAGGGTACTTAGATCATTAAAAAACTTAACAAAACCTAGCTAATTTCTGGTTATCCATGGGTCAATAGCTCTGTGCTCAGATACCCTGAGCAAACTGACCTGCTATTGTCTGAATACAAAATGTCAAGCTCCTCTTTTTTCTGGTAGCCAAATCTCATTTGCATCAGAAAGACAAGACGCCCTCCACACTTGAAGAAGGGCTGTTCAGAAAGAGATGATTGACACATGGTTTAACTTTGTGTCGATTTTCAAAGCAAACCTGAAGCCTCGGTGGAAACTCTCCGATGATTCTTTTCTACACGAAATCAAGCCAAACAGCCATGCATGGTGACTCACAACTTTAATCCGACCACCTGGAGAGGCAGAGGCTAGTGGAGCTTTATGAGTTCCAAGCCACCCCAGGCTACATATCCAGTTCCAGCCCAGGTGGAGAAAAAAGATCAAGCCAAATGTCCTCAGAGAGGCATAATAAGTGCCTGAAAAATGAGCTCTTCAAATCCAGATCCAAATACAAATAAATTTCTATTGCATTTTAATTTTTTTAAAGGATTTGTTTATTTTATATACAGTATTCTGCCTGCATGTATGCCTGCATGCCAGAAGAGGGCACCAGATTTCATTATGGATGGTTGTGAGCCACCATGTATGTGGTTGCTGAGAATTGAACTCAGGACCTCTGGAAGAGCAGTCAGTGCTCTTAACTGCTAAGCCATCTCTCCAGCCCTTATTACATTTTAATTATCGTGTATGTTTGTATGTGCACATGTACATGCCATGGCACACATGTGAAGATCAGAAGGGCAACAACGTTTGGAAGTCAGTTCTCTGCTTCCACCCTGTGGGACTCAGCTTGTCAGTCTTGGTGGCGAGTGCCTTGACCCACTGAGCCATCTCACCAGCCCCAAATCAATTTCCTTCCTTCCTTCCTTCCTTCCTTCCTTCCTTCCTTCCTTCCTTCCTTCCTTCCTTCCCTTCTCCTCCTCCTCCTCCTCCTCCTCCTCCTCTTCCTCCTCCTTCTTCTTTTTTGTGGTTTTTTGAGACAGGGTTTCTCTGAGTAGCCCTGGCTGTCCTAGAACCCACTCTGTAGACCAGGCTGGCCTCAAACTCACTGAGATCTGCCTGTCTCTGCCTCCCCAGTGCTGGGATTAAAGGCATGCACCACCATTGTCCAGCTCCAAATCAATTTTTTTAAGTGGTTTGAGTGAGATTCTCTTCCTCCTTGCCTTGCCAAAAAAGAAAAAAAAATAGACACAAAGTAGAAAAGAAGGTTCAGAAGGTGGAATTCCTCCATCTCCCAAGAGGAGAGCTCAGCAGCCTTTTTCCCAGAGGAAACTCTAGAGCCACAGCACAGAGGCTCCCTCAGGGAGATTGAAGACTAAGATGGCTTTAGTTTTTTAGGAAAGCACATTTTTTTCTCTAAGCTTCTAAGATCACATCTGACAGGCTGCAGCTTCCCTCCCAGACACAAGGCACCCATCTGTAACTTCAAGATAAAGAGCCTGGCTTGAGAAGAATGTGCTTGTAAGAATACAGATTTTTGAGCCAGCTGTGGGGGTGCACACCTTAAACCCAGCACGCAGAAGACAGAGACAGGCAGATCTCTGTGTGTTCAAAACCAGCCAGGGCTACTTAGAGACCTTGTCTTAAAAATAATTAAATATATATGTATATGTATATATATAATATATAAAATTAAATTGTGTGTGTGTGTGCGTGTACACGCACACACACATGCACGTACTTATCTGTATGAGTACCACCTGAGTACATTGTCCAAGGAGGCCAGAGAAGGGTGACAACCTGGAGTTGAAGTTACAGGTGGTTGTTAGCCATAAAGTGTGTGTTGGGAAACACCTGGGTCCTCAAGAAGACCAACTGTACCATCTCTCCAGCCCCCTTTTAAGGTTGGGTTTTGTTGCTGTTATTGTTTTTGGTTTTTTTTTTTTTGATGGTGGGTTTTTTTTTTTCTGTTGTGTGTGGTGTACGTGCTTGGGTGTATGTGTGTGTTCACGTGTGTGAGTGTGTGACAGCGTGTAGGGGCCAGCCATTGATGCCTGCTGTCTTCCTGATTACTTTCCATCTTGCCTGTTTAGGCAAGGTCCTTGGCTGAAGCCAGAGATCATTGGTTCACTGATCCAAGGGACTAGCTTCCTCTAGGGTTTATCACAACCTTCCCTGTGATTATAAGTGAGCTACAATGACCACGTTTGTCAGGCCCAAAGGGTACCCCATTTCCCCATAAAAGGGCAGGCCCAGCCACAATTCAATCTAGGCTGAGCTCAAACTGGACTCTAGAAGGGTTTCTAGTGGTTAGCCAACATGCCCCAGGGACACATAAAGTAGTTCCCGTCTGCCAAAGGAAGTCCCTTGCCTGTGGCGGAAGGGACAGTTGCCTCTCTACTGACTTATATCTGCAGCGCCTATCTGCATATCAAGGCCCATGCTGTCCTCCAGGCTCCTCCAGTCCCACTCACAGGTGTTTGTTAGACATCTCAAAGCCCCCTGGCCCTTCTCACCTCCTCCTCTACCCTAAACTCCCAGGTTACTGCAGTTCACAGCCTCCCCTCTCTCCAGCTTCTCATCCTTCTTATCACCCACCTGACTCTTCCAGGCCCCTGCCTTTCCTAGCCCTGCCTGTGCTCAGTCTGCTTCATTCTCTCTCTGCTCTAGACTCTTCTAGATGGCTCTGGATGGCCTCTCTTATCCATAGTGAAGAACCTTCCCCCTGACCATGGAGTGACCATTTCAGGGGTCTCTTTACTTCGTCCTCGCTTACACACCTGACGCATTATGTGGGCTCCGAGGCCCTGAACTCCAGGCCTCAGTAGTGCACGTGGCAAGCGCTTCGCCTGATGTGCCTTCTCACCTACCCCACCCAACCCCTAAGTATCATCCCAGGCTGACAGGCCCTGCTCCATACAGTTCTCTTTAATTAACCTGTTTGGCCCGCATAACGCCTGGGTTTAAAAGGACAGTAATCTCTGTCTTACAGTGGAAGAGAGTGAACCTGAACACTACGCAAACTTCTGGGGCTGTAGCTCGGTGGGGAAGGCCATGCTAAGCATGAGGCCCTGAGTTCCATCCCCAGCACTGCATAAATTAGGTAGATGTTGCCTTCATGGAACTCAAGCATTCAGGAGGTGGAGGCAAGAGAATTGGAAGTTCAAGGTAGGGCTGTGAAGACGTTACAGCAGGCAAAGGTGCCTGCCACCAAGCCTTACCACCTGATTTTGTTCCTTGGGACCTGCATAGTAGAAAAAAAATCTGCTCCTACAAATTATCCTGTGACTTCTCCTATCACACAGACACACACACACTTTTTTTTTTTTTTTTTCGAGACAGGGTTTCTCTGTGGCTTTGGAGCCTGTCCTGGAACTAGCTCTTGTAGACCAGGCTGGTCTCGAACTCACAGAGATCCGCCTGCCTCTGCCTCCCGAGTGCTGGGATTAAAGGCGTGCACCACCACCGCCCAGCCAACACACTTTTTATTTATCTTTTTTTACCTTTTTTTTAAAGATTTATTTATTTATTTACACACACTTTTTTCTTAAAGATTTATTTATTTATTATGTACACAGTGTTCAGCCTCCATGTATGCCTACAGGCCAGAAGAGGGCACCAGATCTCATTACAGATGGTTGTGAGCCACCATGTGGGTGCTGGGAATTGAACTCAGGACCTCTGGAAGAGAAGTCAGTGCTCTTAACCTCTGAGCCATCTCTCCAGCCCTTACACACACTTCTTAAAATAAATAATATAATCTAAAAAATTTTAAGAAGTTCACTATCATCCTTGACTGCAAAGTAAGTTGATGGTCAACCTGGACTACATAAGACTTGCCTCAAAAACAAAAAATGGGGGTTAGGGAGATGGCTCAGAGGTTGAGAATACTGGCTGCTCTTCCAGAGGTCCTGAGGTAGGTTCCCAGCAACCACATGGTGGCTCACAATCATCTATGGTGATCGCTGGTGCCCTCTTCTGGCATGCAGGCAGAACACTGTACTCATAGTAAATAAATCTTATTCAAAAAAAAAAAAAAAAACAAGTGGAGCCGGGCAGTCATGGAGCACATCTTTAATCCCAGCACTCAGGAAGCAGAGGCAGGCAGATCTCTGTGAGTTTGAGGCCAGCCTGGTCTACAAGTTCCAGGACAGGCTCCAAAAGCTACAGAGAAAACCCAAAACAGGGGCTGGAGAGATGGCTCAGAGGTTAAGAGCATTGCCTGCTCTTCCAAAGGTCCTGAGTTTAATTCTCAGCAACCACATGGTGGCTCACAACCATCTTTAATGGGGTCTGGTGCCCTCTTCTGGTCTATAGGCATACACACAGACAGAATATTGTATACATAATAAATAAATATTTAAAAAAAAAAACCAAGGGGGCTGGAGAGATGGCTCAGAGGTTAAGAGCAAGCATTGCCTGCTCTTCCAAAGGTACTGAGTTCAATTCCCGGCAACCACATGGTGGCTCACAACCATCTGTAATGAGGTCTGGTGCCCTCTTCTGGCCTGCAGACATACACACAGACAGAATATTGTATACATAATAAATAAATAAATAAATAAATAAATAAATAAATAAATAAATAAATAAATATTTTAAAAAAAAACACAAAACAAAAAAAAAACAAGCCTCTTACTCAAGTACCTACAGCCAAAAGTCAAGTCCCTGGCTTCTAAAGCCAGAAGCTGTTGTGGGATATTTGTACACTATGTGAAGATGTGTTTCTGTGATTGGTCTAATTAAAAGCTGAACAGCCAATAACTAGGTAGGAGAGTATAGGCAGGACTTATACTCTGGGAGAACTCTGGGAAAAGTGGAGTCGCCGGTCAGATGCATAGGAAACAGGATGTACAGTACAGAGATGAGGTAACGAGCCACGAGGAAGAACATAGATTGTAAAACATGGATTAAGGTAAGCTATAAGAACTAGTTAGAAGCTGGGTGGTGGTGGCGCACGCCTTTAATCCCAGCACTCGGGAAGCAGAGGCAGGCGGATCTCTGTGAGTTCGAGACCAGCCTGGTCTACAAGAGCTAGTTCCAGGACAGGCTCCAAAGCCACAGAGAAACCCTGTCTCAAAAAACCAAAACAAAACAAAAGCCCAGCCAGCAACTGGTACACTGCCAGCACTTGGGAGGGTGCCGTAGGATGATTAAGAGTCTAAAGCCAACAGCTGGCAAGATGGCTCAGTGGGTAAAAATGTTTACGGTGCCAACCCTGACAACTTCATTCAGTCCCTCAATTTAGAGTCAAAGGAAGGAAACAACTTCCAAAAGTTGTTAAAAAAAAAAGAAAGAAAGAACTAGTTAGAAACAAGCCTAAGCTAAGGCCTAGCTTTTATAATTAATAATAAAATAATAAATCTCTGTGTCATTATTTGCAAGTTGAGGGTTCCAACGAAAATTCTACTACATGTGGCATCCAATATGGAGGCTCAAATATCCAAACATAGGGCCTGAGAAAGCTAAGAAAAGTTCTGGAGAAGGAGCCGAATGTGGGTTCCTAGTTCTGCAGTGCCTCAGGTGGGCCAGTGCTTGGTGTACAGAGACACGTCTTCAGCTGCTGCCTTTTCGCTTAAGCCGGCCACCAGCACAGAACAGCACAATGGACAAACTGGCGCTTTAAGGCTTGTCTCACATGGTCAAAGAACACTGCAGAGGCACAGAAAGCCAGGTCCAGACACAGAAACCCTCTAAAACTACACAATATGCCTAAAAAGAAAATGGGTATAGACTGTCATAGAAAGGAAATAGTTTAAATATGGTTTAAAAAATAGTTCAAAAGTAGTAAGAAGTAATGCAATATTGAAGAACAATAAAAGTTACATAAGGATGAAAAATACACAGGATGCCTGCATCCTGTCTGTTGCTTTGTTGACTGAACTTTTCGAATGCAATGAATGAACAGCAGCTATTGAGAGACACTGAATTATGGAAGGGGCTGCTGAAGTAAACCAGCCTATATACTTTAGGGATATCTTGGCTTCAGAATGGAAGTCAGGAAATGTGTTGTTCTATGGGAGAGGTTGTGCTTTTGTTTTCACAGGAAACAAAAAGCTGTGGATTCCTTGGAAATTAATAAAGATCCGATTTGACCAAGGGACAGCGCCTGAGGATCTTGGATGCAGACATGAAGGAGGAAGCCAGAAAAGCCTACAGGGCAGGCAACATGTATACTGATCTCTCTGTGTGGGAACAGCTCTGAAACTAGATGAGACACAATAAATCTTGTTGGTTACAGAGTTCTCATGACTTATATTATAGTTTGGATATGCAGTCCAAACAGATAAGAAAACAGATGTCTTTTACCTACTCAAACATAGAACAGAAAAATCACCTTTAACTGACTTGTGTACACCACACATTGCATACTTGTGTTAATGCAGATATTTATGTTACCTTTAAAAGTTTGTGTGTTTTCAGAAAAAAAAGGACTAGACACCAATGAAGACAAGTAGCCTATGTGATCCAGACTCTCAGAATGCGTCTGTTGTAGTTTTCTCAAAATTTTGCATCCAAAACAACTTCAAAGCTACTAGCAGAGATGGTCCAGCATCACAGACCACTCCAGTCAGCACTTCAGATAAGCCCTGCACTTTCCCATCACACAGAGACTAAAAAAATAATACAGATAGATAATACAGATAGCTGTACCAGGACTTGACCATTATCTCAATTTTCTTAGGGTCCCCTAAAGACGTTGTTGCCCCAAGACAACAGGGAAGCAGTCTAGAGAACATGATGCCCATATTCCCAAGAGTTGAGGTGTGTGATTTTTGGCAATTCGGTGGGTTATGAATGTTTGACATCATTTAGAGGGCTGGTTCCTGTCGTGGTCAGGAAAAAATGAAACAAAGTAGGTTAGATTCAGGGATCTTTTTCTGAAAGGAAAAAAGAAAAGGGGGTATAAAAATGATAGGATAAATAGGTAGATTGTTGGATCAACTTTTAAACTAAAAAAAGTAACTGCTAGTCTCAAATATTTTACATTGGTAAGAATTTCTGTATATTAATACAAATTTAAGGAGCTTTTGTTTTAAAATACTGTATATATGCTTCTACTCTTGTTTAAGGTATTGTACCTATGCAGCTCATTTAAAAATGTAATGTATAGGGCTGGAGAGATGGCTCAGAGGTTAAGAGCACTGACTGCTCTTCCAGAGGTCCTGAGTTCAATTCCCAGCAACCACATGGTGGCTCACAGCCATCTTTAATGAGATCTGGTGCCCTCTTCTGGTGTGCAGGCATACATGGAAGGGATACATAATAAATAAATAAATCTAAAAAAAAATTTTAAAAAAATGTAATGTATAATTAAGAAATGCAGGTTAGTAGTTAGCCATCTATAATAATCAAACTTATAGCCATGTTAAGTATGTTTTCAAGGTTAAACAGAGATATATTTTAGACAGGTGGTCTTCAAAGATCTACAGAGATTTAAGATTTTGTTTGTTTTAATATTTATATGGTTTTTATTTTATGTTCATTGGTGGTTTTCCTGCATGTATGCCTGTGTGAGGGTGTCAGAAGACCTGGAGCTGGAGTCACAGACAGGTGTGAGCTGCCATGTGGGTACTGAGAACCTAGGTCCTCTGGAAGAGCAGCCAGTGCTCTTAACCACTGAGCTATCTTTCCAGGCCCCATTAAAGACTTTAATAACATAAGGCTTTTCATCATAGAGAGACATGTCTGCTCCTGGCAGCACCAATTTACTTAAAAAAAAAAAAGGATGATGGCTATCAAAGAACTTCCCATATGGAGTTTGCTTTCAATATGCCAAAGCTAGCCATCAGGCAAGAAACTGCCCTTGCCTCAACTGCTGACAGTATGCTCTCCAAATTGGACAAGCAGGACACAAAAAAGACAACTGCCAAGCTTGGCCAAGGCAAGGAAGGTCAGTCTTTCAAAATTCCTGCTTCACAGAAAAGTTTGTCAGATATTCTAGACCTGTAGGTAGAAAATGGATGCCCCAATGTTGCAAAGGAAACTTGGGTGACTGTCCAGGCAGTCAGGTATTTGTCATTTCTATAGTATTGGAAGTTGCTTGCTCTACACTTCCTTTTTACTCAAATAATGGTATATCCTTCTCGGGTCTCTGATGAGGTTGAAGACTAGATAGTGATAGCTACAGTTTTCCTTGTTACCAAATTCAGAAAAGAAACTCACAAATGGGGTGTAACATGTATAATGTTGAAAGACATAAAAGCTTAAGTAAACACCTAAGAAAATGTTTTAAGGCCTAAAAAGACATTTTTAGGTTAGTAATAAAATCATGAGAGAAAGTGATTTAGGTATAAAACTTTGGACTCATCAAGATAGAATAGATAATAATTTCTCCAAATTTGCCAAATACAAATGAACTAGATATTGTAAATGTAATTCTTACCTGATAATTGTTCTTACTGTATAGTTTTACTATGTTAGAGTTGAAATCTTTCCTTTTTATTTAGACAATACTTGATGATTGTTCTTATTGTATATTAAAACTATGGTAGAGTTAAAACGTTTTCTTTTTAATTAGACAAAAAGAAGAACTTCTGTAGAACATTTCTTTACACTGTAAAGATGTGCTTCTGCCTAAGGTGCCTTCTGATTGGTTTAACAAAGAGCTAAATGGCCAATAGCTAGACAGGAGAGAATAAGCAGGACTTCTGGGCAGAGAAACTGGGTGGAAGAACCTAAGTGCATGGATTTGTCATCAAGACATGGAGAGGAAACTGGCGGTGTGGGATTGAAGAAAGGTAACAAACACCATGTAGCAAAATGTAGGTTAATATAAATGGGTTAATTTAACTTATAACAGACAGTTGAGAACAAGCCTAAGCTAAGGCCGAGCTCTCTTAACTAAGTCTCCAAGTCATTATCTATGAGCTGGCTAGCTAAAGAAAAATCTGACTACAAGAAGCAATAGCAGACTCAAATTCTCAAGGCTTGGAGCATAAGCCCCAGGGTCAGCCAGTCCAGCTCCACACACTATGACCACTCAAAGTCCCAGGACTGCCAGCTGTGCAACAGCTTTTCCTTGCCTGCCCACAATTCCTATGCAGGTGAACAAAAGGACCCGAGTCAGCTGTTTGAGTCAGAAGACCAGAGGCGACACGATGAGAGGTGCGCTGAGGGAGAGTGCTAGAGGCCGATCTCCGCTGAGAGCCTGGAATTTAGCAAATAAAACTGTAGCATGCTAAGTCCACTTTGATTCAAGATAATTGGTGAAAGATTGCATAGGATGTGTTTATAAAGTTAAAGAATATTATGCACCATCTGAAACCCAAATGTAAGTGGATAGCTTATATTTATTTGGCAGCCCTTCTTATAGGTCAAGGCAAGAGTCTCACATCCTGATGGCGAGGTATTGAAGAGTCATGAGCAGGGAGTTCAGCATCTGACTAGATGAGACTGGGCATGCTCAGGGTGGTACAACAGTGAACACACTGATGGGGGAAATTATCAGCCAATCACATCCATTTGGGGTGTGGCTACCTGAACCCCCAGTTAGATAAACGAAGAGAACACAGGTGTGCTCTCTCTTCATGCGGTGTCTTCGGACCTCCAGACCTCTCATCCTTGTAGGTAACAACACACAATCTGATTAGAATGCTGCATAGATCCTACTGACTGTAGGTTGCACAAAAAAATGCACTAAGGAGCAGGGAGCCCAGAAAGCAGTTGCCAGGGTCCAAGTGAAAGAAAATGGCTTGACAGGTAAAGGAGCCTGCCACCAGGACTGACAACCTGAGTTTGATTCCCATAACCCACAGAGTGGAAGGAGAGGACTGACTCCCAAAAGTTATCCTCTGGACTCCATCCATATACACTCCATGGCACAAGCATGCTCTTACACACACACACACGCACACACAAAATAAGTAGATAAATGTAATGAAATAAGAGTAGGAAGAGGAGGAAAATCCAACTTAGGCTACAACACGGACTGGCGATAGAATATGGTGGAAAAAGCCAACCACAAAAGGACAAAGATACAATTCTACTTAACAGGAAGGATTTACAGGAGTGGAATTCACAGAGACAGGAAGTAGGAGGGTGGGTTCCAGGGCCTGAGAGAGGAGGAAGAGAAGTGAAAGCTGACCACGTTCGAGAAGACAAGAACGTACTGGACCTGGATGGTGACGATGGCTACAAAAATATGTAAATGTAGTGAATGCCACAGAACTACACATCAAAAATGATTAAAATGCTATGTTATGTTTTTTTTTAAAAAGATTTATTTATTAAACATAGTGTTCTATTTGCATATATGCCTACACGCCAGAAGAGGGCACAAGATCTCATCATAGATAGTTGTGAGCCACCATGTGGTTGCTGGGAATTGAACTCAGGACCTCTGAAAGAGCAGCCAGTGCTCTTAACCTCTGAGCCATCTCTCCAGCCCCTATGTTATGTTTATTAAAATGTCATGCTATGTTTATGTCTTAGTCAGGGTGTTCTATTGCTGTAAAGAGACACCATAACCGTGGCAACTCATATAAAGAAAATATTAAATTGCGGCAGCTCACTTACAGTTTCAGAAGTTCAGTCAATTGTCATCATGACTGAGAGCATGGCAGTGTGCAGGCAGACGTGGTGCTGGAGCTGAGAGTGCGGCATCTTGCAGGCAACAGGAAATCAACTGACTGTCACACTGAGGGAAGCTTGAGCAAAAGAGACCTCAAAGCCCGCCCCCACAGTGACACACTCCCTCCCACAAGGCCACACCTCCTACTAGTGCTATTTCCTTTGGGGATCATTTTCTTTCAAACCATCACAGTTTCTCACTGTAAGAAATTTCTAGAGACAGCCATGGGTTTTGGCATCTTTGGTAGGACCTTAGCATTAGCAAAAGGCCCGCCCCATAGTATGATGTTAGATCTTAGATTATCCTCCTCGCTCCAATTCTTTTTTTTTAAATATTTATTTATTTATTTATTATGTTTACAATATTCTGTCTATGTGTATGCCTGCAGGCCAGAAGAGGGCACCAGACCCCATTATAGATGGTTGTGAGCTACTATGTGGTTACTGGGAATTGAACTCAGGACCTTTGGAAGAGCAGGCAATGTTCTTAACCTCTGAGCCATCTCTCCAGCCCTCGCTCCAATTCTTTCTGCATAAAATCCGTTTTCAGAGTTGCCTGCCTGAATTCTGATAGTATTCCATTTCTTGCTGTGGTCTGGACATTTGCTTCCACAGTGAGACACCAAAACTGGAAAGCACACTTCAGACATCTTACACATTATTTAAGAACCATCATGGGTTTCAAGTAATACAGTCAGCAGCATCCATTATCTTGGTACAACGGTTCCTATATAAATATTCTTTAATGGGGTTAGAGATCTGACTCAGCAGAGGACTCTAGTTCAATTCCTAGCACTACATGGTGGCTCACAGCCATCTGTAACTGAAGTTCTAGGGGACCCGACATGCTCTTCTGACCTCTGAGAGTACCAAAGACTTACTTGATGCACAGACATACATGCAGGCAAAACATTCATACACACCAAGTAAAAAATAACATTTTTAAAAATGCCATTTTTTTTGTTTGGTTGCTTTTTTTTGGTTGTTTTGTTTTGCTTTTGGAGACAGGGTTTCTCTTTATAGCCCTGGCTGTCTACTCACTCTGTAAACCAGACTCACAGAGATTCACCTGCCTCTGCCTTCCAAGTGCTGGGATTAAAGGTGTGTGCCACCACCACCCAGCAAAAACTTCAATTTTTAAAAGTAATTAGAATATTTCTTCAAGGCAATTGTGAAGGCACACAACTCTTATCCTAACACATGGGGGAGTGAGGCAGGATGGTGGAGGCTAGCCTGGGACTACATAATACGTTCTAGGCCATCTTGGCTATGTAGAAAGATTTGGTGTCTAAACTAGAACAAATAAACAGCAGCCTAGTGATACAGACTACTAGATAAGTTCCAGGCCAGCCTGGGCTACAGAACACCCTATTTCAAACAAAACAAAATAGAAACAGTGTATAATGTATGTATATGTGTGTGTATACATATACATACACTGTGTAACAATTTGCTAGAACTGAAATAGTACCTCTGAATACGCCCTAGGAGGGATGGAGGATGCAGGAGGCTCCAGGGACTCAGGAAGCAAACAAAACTTATAAGTCTAAGCAACCTGAAACCTGTAAGTTTCACAAGCCCCATCCCCAGAGTTACACAAGCAGCAAACTGACCCATCCGCCTAGCTGCCTGGAAGAGAGACTATTGTGATTCTTCACCCGCCTGAGGGGAAAGGGAGCCTGGTCAAAATTAGTCAGCACTGAGCACTTGTGATTTCACTTTGTGACAGTGTCTTCCTGTAGCCTAAGCTAGCCTCCAGCCTGTTGGTTATCCTGCCTCAGCTTCCCAAGGGCTGGGCACAGCCTGCTAGAATTTCGTTTTGTTTTGTTAAGACAGTCTCTCTATATAGCTATGACTGTCCTGGAACTCTATGTAGACTAAGTTGACCTCCAATTTACAGAGATTCTCCCTGCCTCAGCCTCAGAAGTGCTGGGATCAAAGGTGCGTGCCACCACACCGGGCTAGATTTCTTTTTTTAATCAAAGGAGTTGGAAGAAATTCTGATAATCTGCAAGAAACTTCCCCACTGATTCCTCCCCCCCCCCCAAAAAAAAACCAGGAAAAATAAACACCCACGGGGACTAGACATCTCTGGGGGATTCTTGGGGCAAGCGTGATTAGGCATTTAGAAACAGTACTTTGAGGGTCGTTTGCAAGTTAAATATTTTTTTTCCTCTGGCATGTTGTGGTAGGGCTTCCTAGAGTTTACTTAGCATATTTTAAAAAATCTCTTTATTGAGCCGGACGGTGGTGGCGCACGCCTTTAATCCCCGCACTCCGGAGACAGAAGCAGGTGGATTTCTGTGAGGTTCCAGACCAGCCTGCTCGACTAAGTGAGTTCCAGGCAAGCCTGTTACACAGAGAAACCCTGTCTCAAAACAACAACAAAACAAAACAAAAAAAAACCTACTTATTGATACCAGGCCACTTTCTAAACTCATCCTTCAGTTTCCACTAGCTGACCGGCAAACGAGAGAGCACGGAAGCAGGTGCAAAGATTTCCGCTCAATGCAGCTGATCCGGGAGTCCGGGAGGCGTGGCCTCGGGGGCGGAGCTTTGGCACGAAGTCCAGATTCCACCCACCGGGCGGCGTTCAGCTGCTCCCTTCCGTCCCGCCAGGGGTCGCCGTTTGGCTCGAGTTGCTTTTTCTCCAGTGGCGAAAACCCACCCCTTTCGTGTCCTTTGCTCTCGCGAGAGAAAGCGCACAGGCTGCTGGGAGGGATGCTCTGGCTGCAGGCCAGCTAAAATGGCAGCCCTGGAAGAAGAATTCACGTTGTCTACCGGAGTCTTGGGCGCCGGGCCTGAAGGAATCCTAGGGGTAGAGCAGACTGACAAAGCAGACCAGTTCCTAGTGACGGACAGCGGCAGGACTGTCGTCCTCTACAAGGTGAGGGCGGCGGGAGCGGCCGGGTGTCGTTCGCCTCTGTCCGAAGCCGGGGGCGGGTGGCTCGAATTTCTCCTAGCTTGGGAAGGAAAGCCGGGAGCGGGCCTGACAAGAGCCCCGTGGTCCCGCGGTGGGACGCCGAAGGAGGCTCGGAAGCTGTTTTCTGTGAGGACTGGCGTGTTTCCGTGTGACGAGTGGAGGCGCAGTGTCTCGGTGCACGTGGGACGCCCAGGGAACCCGTTCCTCCCCTTCTCATATCCCAGAACCTGACCCAGGGGCCTTCTGTCACCCTGCCGTTTGCTTGCCGAGGGGTCGGGCGGAGATTGAGCGTCAGAGGGTGACACTGACCGGTAGAAAATGTTACCCGCTTCACCTCCGCTCCTTGATGTTTTTTGGGTATGTAGGGAGGGGGTTGACGAGACAGAGTCCTTAGTGTTCTGGAAAGATTGGGCAATTCTGTTTTCACACTGCGAAACCCGGATTTGAGAGCTAGAACGTCGCAATCTCGCCTGCATTGCAGCCTGATTCCTAGCCCAGCCCACTTATAACCTTGCTTATAGGAATCATTTAGAAAGTAGGTTTTTAATCTGGCATTCTGAACAGTTTCTTGTGTCATTAAAAAAGTTACTCACCTGCTGGGGACAGTCTGCCAACAATCCCCTGTACACTGTTGGTTTAGATTCCCTCAAACTGTTCTGTCTTTAGGCTCTCCGCTGATTGGGCAGTTTCTGCAGAGGAATACAGTAGGTGATGAGAATTGAGTGGACTGGACCCCACTTACACCAACCTAACTTTCCTTGCCTCTGTTCCACCTGTAATCAGTACGTTTTTAAATGTATCATTGTTTATAAACAATGTCTCTAATGAATTTGTTTAGTTTTAGTGAAGAGTTTTGGGAATGTTTTGTTCTGTATTTGAGACCGGTCTGGCTTCGGTCTGGCTTTGGATTTGCAATCCTTCTGCCTCAGCCTCCTCAGAGCTGAGGCTACTGCCATATCTAATTTTTACTTGTGTGTTGTTTTTGTTTGTTTGTGTTTAAAGAACACATTTATCGCCGGGCAGTGGTGGCCCAGCACTCGGGAGGCAGAGGCAGGCGGATCTTTGTGAGTTCGAGGCCTGGTCTGGTCTACAAGAGCTAGTTCTAGTACAGGCTCCAAAGCTACAGAGAAACCCTGTCTCAAAAAACCAAAAAAAAAGAAAAAAAAAAGAACACGTTTATCATCATAGCCATTATGAAGTGTACATATAGTGAAGTGTATTTACATTACATATTTACATTAGTGTACAGCCGTCACCCCTATCAATCTCCAGAACTCTTCATCTTATAAAACTGAAAATCTGAACACATTAATAGTTCGGAGGGTTGATGGGGTAGCTCTGCTGGTAAAGGCACTTGCCTGAATGATCTGAATTCAGTGCCCTGGATCTACATGGTGGAAGGAAAAGAACTGACCCCTGTAAGTAGTTCTCTAGCCTCTGAACTCATATATGTGTGTGCATACACAAATAAATACATACATGTAATTAAAAATAAATAATAACTCTCCATGCTCAAAGTCGAGGCCAGAGAATCTGGAGTTTGAGGCCAGCCTAGACGACACAGAAAGACCATCTCTGCTGGGTGGTGGTGGCGCATGCCTTTAATCCCAGCACTCGGGAGGCAGAGGCAGGCGGATCTCTGTGAGTTTGAGGCCGGCCAGGTCTACAAGAGCTAGTTCCAGGACAGGCTCCAAAGCCACAGAGAAACCCTGTCTCAAGAAAAAAAAAAAAAAAAGAAAAGAAAAAAAGACCATCTCCAACAAATAACTAACTATTCCTCCAGACCCTGGTAGTCCCACTCTCTGTCAGTCTTCATTGCTTTAATTTAGGTACTTCATAGGTTAGGAATCGTGTTCAGTACTGTCATTCAGTGACTTCTTTTCTTGTTTGGTACATCTAATTGTTCTAATGTCTGAAGCTGAAGTCTTGAATTTTGTATTTTTTCACAAGGTTTCCGATCAGAAACCCTTGGGCAGCTGGTCAGTGAAACAAGGTCAGACTGTGACATGTCCAGCTGTGTGCAACTTTCAGACCGGAGAATATATTGTGGTACATGACCATAAGGTAAAGTTAAAAGTATATTAGTGTGTGTAACATGTAAAAAGGCTATAGAGTACTAATTAAAGTGTACTTTGATTTTTAAGGTTTTGAGAATATGGAATAATGAAGATGTAAACCTGGATAGAGTATTTAAAGCTACGGTGAGTCTTTGTTTTCTGACATATTTAATTATTGGTGAAATGGAATAACTCATAATTTCACGTTTGTTATTTGTTATATTGCCTCTGGGCAAAGGAGCCTATGACTGTAGAGAGTTTTCCCTTCCAGCTGTTTTCTTATAGATCATGATAACTATCTCAGCTCACCTATTAGTAGGTTAGAAAATGCAGCTTTATTATCCCATAAAGACTGATGGTTTAAATAGTTCACGAACAGGGCTGGAGAGACGACTCTACAGTTAAGAGTATTTGCTGCTCCTGAAGAGGACTAGAATTCAGTTTCTATATTGTACATTTTAAGAGCAATATGTAATAACCTAAAAAAAGAACAATAATTAGGTATTTATATTCTGCTGGTGACCTAAAGTGTGCTGATTTTTCTTAGTGATAAAAAAGATCTCATGGTTTTTGGGTTTTTTTTTGTTTGTTTGTTTGTTTTGGTCTTTTGAGACAGGGTTTCTCTGTGGCTTTGGAGCCTGTCCTGGAACTTGCTTTGTAGACCAGGCTGGCCTCGAACTCACAGAGATCTGCCTGCCTCTGCCTCCTGAGTGCTGGGATTAAAGGCGTGCGCCACCACCACCTGGCCAAGCATTAGTATTTTGCCTGCATATCTGCCTGTGTGGGGGTGCCAGATCTCCTGGAATTGGAGTTACAAACAGTTGTGAGCTGCCATGTAGATGCTGGGCATTGAACCCGGGTATTCTGGAAGGCCAGCCAGTGCTCTTAACCATTGAGCCATCTTTCCTGCCCCTGCATACTATTTTTTAAAAAATGATTTTATTTATTTGTATTTTATGTGCATTGGTGTATTGCCTGTATGTATTTCTGTGTGGAAGCATCAGATCCTCTGCAAGTGGAGTTACAGACAGTTGTGAGCCACCTTGTGGATGCTAGGAATTGAACCTGAGACCTGGAAGAGCAGCCAGAGCTCCTAACCTCTGAGCCATCTCGCCAGCCAGCTCTTGGTGAATACTTTTAATCCCAGCACCCTGGAGGAAGAGACAGGCAGATCTCTCTGAGTTTGAGGCCAGCGTGGTCTATGTAGGAAGTTTCAGGCCAGCCAGGGCTATGTAGTTAGACCCTGTCTAAACTAGTTTGTATTTCTAAATGTCTAACCTACAAAGTATTGTGTGTGTGTGTGTGTGTGTGTGTGTGTGTGTGTGTGTGTGTGTGTGTGTGTGTGTGTATAAAATAATTGATGCATTTTGGGCTAGAAAGGTGGCTCATTGGTTAAGAGCACTGGCTCTTCTTCCAGAGGACTGTGGTTCAATTTCCAGCACTTACACGGCAGCTCACTGTCTGTAATACTAGTTTCAGGGCTTCTGACACCCTCACACAGACATATATGCAGGCAAAATACCAATAAACATAAGCTAAAAGTAAGTTATTTATAACTGATAAGTTTTAGAACCCTAAATGAGACTAATTCAAGTCCAATAGTGTTGTTGTATAGACTCTTGAAACTTCTGTGTTGTTTCCTAACAATCTGGAGAGGTTAGCTATCTCTCTCACCCTTTGTAAGGCTTGGCAGCCAGAGCCTTAACTGTCATCTCACCAGATGATTTTTTGATTTGTTTTTTTTTCACTGCCTGTGGGGCTGGGAGTTAGCTCAGTGGTATAATACTTGCCTAGCCTGTCCAAGGCCTAGGTTCAATTTACAGTATTAAAAAAGGGACAGACACAGGATGGTGGTAGACTGTTAAAAATAGTAAATCTCACTGGGCAGTAGTGGCACACACCTTTAATCCATAACTCACAGTGCAAAGGCAGGTGGATCTCAATTGAGGCCAGCTTGGTGTACGTGTCAGTCTGTCTTTACCTATGTCCGTTGTCGTCCCCCCCCCCAACTATGTAAGACTGGCCTTGAACTCACAGACATCTACCTGTCTCTGCCTCACAGGTGCTGGAATTAAAGGCGTGCCCTCCATAAATAAGTCTCTTAAGACATCTTTTAGGTGAGGTGTGATGGCGCATGCTGGTAATGTCATATAATGTCACTTGAGAGGCTACAGCAGATCATGAGTTATATATATATCTGATCATTATACCACTGAGCAGATCAGCCCGAACAACATAGCTAGACACTTTCTAAATACTCGGAACACTTTTTTCAGCTGTCGGCCGAGGTCCATAGGATCCATTCAGTACAAAGGACAGAACCACTGGTGCTGTTCCGAAGAGGTGCTGCTCATGGGTTAGAGGCCTTGCTTACAGAGCCTCAGCAGAACATTGAAGCTGTCATTCCTGATGAGGAAGTGATCAAGTAAGTTCCAGTGCTTGTGTATGAATTTCTACCAGTAGAAAATGTGTTCTGCATTACTTTGCTGCATTCTTTACTATGTTTAAATGTGGTTTTGCTTAGAAACATAAAGAGCTGTGATATAATTCAGTGGTATATCCCTGCCTAGCATATCTGAAGCTAGCATTAGTCCCTGGAAAACCAAGACAAAATTATCCTAGGTAAGTCCCACTTACTGTTGGGTATAGTGCTAGGGAGACAAAGGCAATCAGAGCTCTGAGTTTGAGGCCAGGCTGGTCTGTATAAAAGGTTTTAGGCCAGCAGGAGC
The DNA here is from genome assembly GCA_004026605.1 of Ondatra zibethicus. Lineage (NCBI taxonomy): Eukaryota > Metazoa > Chordata > Mammalia > Rodentia > Cricetidae > Ondatra > Ondatra zibethicus. Next base: position 56,828 of record PVIU01004811.1, on the reverse strand, counting down.
TATGTAGTGAAACCCTTGCTTTAAAAACAAAACAAAGCAGGGCTGGAGAGATGGCTCAGAGGTTAAGATCACAGAATGCACTTTCAGAGGCCCTGAGTTCAATTTGCAGCCACCTTTAACAAGATTTAGTACCTTCTTCTGATATGCAGGCAGAACACAGCCAGTTTGAGGCCAGCCTGGTCTACAAAGCAAGTTTCAGGACAGCCAGTACTGTTACACGGAAATACCCTGTCTCAAAAAGAAACAAAAAAATAAAACAAAGCAAAAACAACATTTAGGAGACACTCAACAAAGTCTCCAAGAGTCTGTGAACCTATTAGGTCATAAATGATGAGGAAACAACCATAATTCTGGTCAAATGTCAGAGACCTGGATAGTCGGCTATTTCGGATCAAATGGATAAAACCAAAAGTACAAGCTCTTTGGTTCTGTCATATTGCCCACCTGCCGAGCCATGGCCCTTCTCCCTGAAGAAGCCATTCCTTGGTAGCAAGAGGTGATGGTGGTGCTTGCAGGCCTCTGCTTTCATAGGCTCTGGACTGATGGTGAATAAATAGCTCTTCTGTGTGATGGTAAGGCAGTCCTTGACTCCCCGTTTCACCCTTGCTCATCACTCTGTCACATTCCCTGTTCATTTAACTTGTGGCCTCTACCTGGTAGAAACTAAATTCCTGAAAGCAAAGACAGTGCTGAGCAAGTGGACAGCTTGTTCTGAGACTGACCTGTGCATTCCTCTAAGGTATGAGCAGCTGTTCAGGAGTGGGTGACCATTGGGTTCAAGTCGCCATTTTGGCACAAGCTGGCAGTGCTGCTCTGGTCATGGGTCTTTTTGCTTCCCTGTGGCTTATTCTCTGTTGCTTGTAAAAGGCAGATGTTATCCTAAGAATACTAGATGAAAGCGGGATGAAGGACTCAGTTTAAGTCCTGAAAGGACTGCAGACTCCTCTCTGCCACAACCTCACAGTTTTCATTATTGTCTGGGAAGTTCAACAACCTCCACTATCACCAGAAATGCATTTGACAAGTGACAACTCTAACTACTCTAAGTAGGGGTTCTCTGTTGTCCAGGCTCCAAAAACACAATAATAGTTATTTAAGTTTAATTGGTAAATAACATTTCTCCACTGATTTTGTGTTTTCTAATTTTTCTTTTTAAAAGGTGGTCAGAGTTTTTCATGGTATTTAAGCAACCTGTTTTAATTTTTATTACTGAAAAAGTAAGTGACATCTTTAATTTCTGGTCTTTGTTACATTTTCAAAGTCACCTTGTAGCATGTGGGCAGGCTTGTCGGGGTTTATGTCTGCCTGGTCCCCACAGTCGTTAGGTCCCAAAGAATCACAAAGAAGGTCTACATAAGATATAAACTGATTGGCCCATTAGCTCAGGCTTCTTATTAGCTCTTATAGCTTATATTAACCCATTAATCTTATCTATGTTAGCCACATGGCTCAGTACCTTTTTCAGCAGGGCAGGTCACATCCTGCTTCTTCCGTGGTCTGCGCAGGAATCCCTAGAGATCTTCCTGCTTCCCAGAATTCTATTCTCCTTGCCCCGCCTCTACTTCCTGTCTGGTTGTCCCACCTATACATCCTGGCTAATGGCCAATCAGCGTTTATTTAAATCATGATTGACAAAATACAGACAATTCTCCCGCACCACTCCCCCCACCTTTTTTTTTAAACAAAGAAAAATATCCGTAGTCCATTTTTTGGGAATATGGGCGTAGTATTCCAGGCTACTTCCAGCTGGTTGGAGGTGCTGATAATCTTACAGGGACCTAAAGAAAATTTAGAGTTATGATCAAGTCCTGACTGGAGTATCCTGTGAGGCTTGATCATCTCAGGCAGCATCTTGAATCTGTTCTGGATGTAGAACTGGGCCATCTGTTCCTACTGGAGATTTCTCAGGTGGTCTTCTTTGATGGAATCTGAGTTTCCTTAACTCTGAATGAATCCATAGCCTCTCATTTCCTGTGGAAACAAAAGCAAAATCTCTTCTCCAAAATAACATACCTTTTGACTTCAATTTTGAAGTCAAGGTATTTTCAAAATACCTATCTTGGATTAATTCAGCAGCATTTATAATGCAAATGTCTTTTAGTAGCTGTTGCTCCTTCCTCAGCACTCAAACAATTCAAAGAGCACAATAACATACAGTATCAAGATTCTCTGTATATTTTCCATCTTTATGCAGCTTTATTTTAACCTCTATTTCATTTTTACTTTTAACTTTTGGCTTTTTGAGACAGGTTCTCTGTGTATCTTTGTCCTGGAACTCCCTCTGTAGATCAGGCTATCCTTGAACTCACAGAGATCCGCCTGTCTCTGCCTCTCCAGTGCTGGGATTAAAGGTGTGTGCTACCACACATTGAACTCACAGAGATCTGTCTGCCTCTGCCTCCCAAGCTTTGGGATTAAAGGTGTGTGCTACCACACCTTGAAGTCACAGAGGTCAATCTATCTCTGCCTCCTAAGTGTTGGGATTAAAGGTGTATACCACCTTTTTTTTTATTTTTTATTTTAAGGATTTTACCCTTTAGCCTGTATATATATTTAACACAATGTAAACCATTTAGAAGTTTGTTTTTTTTTAATCTCTTTTTACTGTATATCTCTCTTTTTCTGACTACACGAGTCTTTAATTTACCAAGCTATATGGGTAGGATAAAAGCCGTGGCTTTGACGGCTGGATCCAGCCCATTCCTTACTTAGCTTTATGAAATTCTACCCTCATGGCGGAGGTACTGGCTGTAGCCACGTTTATTGCCACAACTCTACAGCATTTCAAGGTCCCTGCTAGCAAGCAAGCTGCAACATTTTGCTCACAGACCACATTCAAATGCTCCTAAGTCGGAACGCCTGCCTGCCTGAAAGAGTCAGAGTCTGCTCTGGCAGGACGACCCAAAAAGCCGGCATTTTAAAACGGCGCTGCTTTTTACCTGCTATGGCTGAAAACCAAAAAGCATTCGGTCAGCTTTTTATCAACACTGTTTAAGTGTTTCGTGGCAGGACCTCTTAAAAGAGTTGCAAGGCTTTGCAGCTAAAGCTGAGTCAGGAAGCCTCTCTTAGATGAGAGCGCTTACTTGCCTCTAGCAAGCAGAGCAGACCCGAGAAATTGCTGCTACCAAGAAAACATGCTTTACTCTATTCTTTCCCAAGCTTTCTCAGGCTTTCTGTGGATGCAGTTATCCACGTGAGCGCTATTCCGTAGCATGACGGGCTGGGCTTGGTTTCTGTCCTCCCACCAGGTCCCAAAGAATCACACAGAAGGTCTACATAAGATATAAACTGATTGGCCCATTAGCTCAGGCTTCTTATTAGCTCTTGTAGAATATATTAACCCATTAATCTTATCTATGTTAGCCACATGGCTCAGTACCTTTTTCAGCAGGGCAGGTCACATCTTGCTTCTTTGGTGGTCTGTATAAGAATCCCTAGAGAGCTTTCTGCTTCCCAGAATTATATTCTCCTTGCTCTGCCTCTACTTCCTGTCTGGTTGTCCCACCTATACATCCTGGCTAATGGCCAATCAGCATTTATTTAAATCATGATTGCCAGAATACAGACAATTCTCCCTTACCATCACCTGTGTTATTTTCAAAACTAAAATGCAATTTTGCTATTTTAGAAGGTTATTTCTTTTGTGACCATTAAAGTGCTAGTTACAACTATCGGTATCCCTAAATTAAACCAACATTTTTTTTAGCAGATTAATTCATTAACTTTATTTTTATGGTATAAAAGCCCCATGTGAAGCTGGGTAGTGGTGGGGCATGCCTGTAATCCCAGAACTCAGGAACATGATGCAGGAGAATGAAGAGTTTGAGGTCAGCATGGGTTACATAGCGAGACACTGTCTCAAAGGACAAGGGGTGGGTATGTAGCTCAATGGTACAGCTCTTGCTTACCAAGCGTAGCATCTCTGCAGTCTTCAGTAGCCTGGAATTTGCTGTGTAGACCAGGCTAGCCTGGACTTGATTGCATTTTTCTTGTCTTTGCCTCCCAAGTGCTGGGATTACAGGTTCGTGCCACCACACCCAGCCTGGGCAAGCAGCTTTTCAGTATTTATTGAAGTAATTAGAATGGAGCAATAACTTGTCATTTTGACACTTAACTGTAGTTAGTTGGACTGGGAATATTTACAAAACAACTTTTTTCTTGCAGCATGGGAATTATTTTGCTTACGTACGATTGTGCAAATCACACGGCTTAAGCAAATACACACTCTTACTTGGAAAAGAAGAAAAATCTATTAAACCAAATTTTACTGCACGTGTGGATGGGAAATTCATCTCCCTGGTGTCATTGAGTAAGTTTTCTTTAATAGCAGGTAGTAATGGAAGGCTGTTAGAGGGTTGTGTACATTACAGACTCTTCCCCAGCCATTTCATATGACTTTCGCTAGGCTTACATAAACAATAACAAATAATACAGTACCTATAAAAAAGAAATGTCACATGTAGCTAAGGCTGGTCCTTGTGATCCTCCTGCCTCTGGCTTCCAGGTGTTGAAATTGCAGAGGTGTGTATAACCATGTTTCTGTGCTGCCAGGTATTGAACTTAAGGCCTTGTACATAGCAGGCAAACACTTTGACCAGTTGAATTACACTCCAGCATGTTTCCCCACACGCCAGTGTGTTTCCCCCATTCGTGCACATGATTCAGCATGATGTAATGTGTGTTCTTGTGTGCATGGTCCTCGACTCTCATTTTGAGTTCAGAGAACTACTTGAAGACAGTTCTCTCCCCTCCGTCATGTGGATACCGTCCCACTCAGGTTGTCAGGTTTGGTGGCAAGTGACTTTACATTGCAAACCATTTTATTGACCTCACTTATAAAAAATTTAATATATTGGTTGAGAGAAAGCATAGAGTGATATGATTATTCAAAGTTCTGAGTTATTTATAGATTTGTAGTCTTGCAAACACCCTAATACATTTAACTACAGTAGATACAAACTGTCCTTTCCCCATTACTAAATAATAAATACTTGCTTTCCAACAGGCTCTGATGGGAGTGCATATGAAACCTTGATACCATTATATTCAAATGAGACCGAAAACAGTCAGAGGCTAGGTAGAGCATTGATGCTCAAGGCAGTTGTGTCTGGTGGTGCTCGAAATGGTACTACCATCACCATCCTGGATCAAGACCACGTAGCAGTCCTGGGACCTCCGCTTCCAGCTTCTAAGGGTAACTGAAATCACCTAAGAATCAAACATAGCTTTTTAGTCTCCATCATCTTTCTATGTAGCCCAGGCTGGCCTTGATCTCAGGATCCTCCTATCCCAGCTTCCTAAGTGCTGGGGTTGCAGTTGTGTGCCACTGTGCCCAATGCCATCTTCCAGTTCATGAATTCCATCTGGTTATGACTTCCTTAATTGCTGCTAGCAAAATTTCTTAATTTATACTGTACCTTCAGTCATTCCTTCCTTGGTTAAATTATTCCTTTACATGCTAATAAAATGTTTTTTCCTTTTCAGTTTTCATTTCTAGGCTGTAGAAACACAGATGGTACTTTTTTTTTTTTTTTGGCTGTTTTCATGATATTTATTGAGCTCTACATTTTTCTCTGCTCCCCTCCCTGCCTCTCCCCTCCCTCCTTAAACCGTCCCCCAAGGTCCCTATGCTCCCAATTTACTCAGGAGATCTTGTCTTTTTATACTTTTTACTTCCCATGTAGATTAGACCTATGTAAGTCTCTCTTAGTGTCCATATTGTTGTCTAAATTCTCTAGGATTGTGGTTTGTAGGCTGGGTTTTTTTTTTTTTTTTGCTTTATGTTTAAAAACCACCTATGAGTGAGTACATGTGATAATTGTCTTTCTGTGTCTAGGTTACCTCGCTCAAAATAATGCTTCATAGTTCCATCCATTTTCCTGCAAAATTCAAGCTGTCATTATTTTTTTCTGCTGTGTAGTACTCCATTGTGTAAATGTACCACATTTTTTTTATCCATTCTTCGGTCGAGGGGCATTTAGGTTGTTTCCAGGTTCTCGCTATGACAAACAAAGATGCTATGAACATAGTTGAGCACATGTCCTTGTGGCATGATTGAGCATCCTTTGGATATATACCCAAAAGTGGTATTACTGGGTCTTGAGGAAGGTTGTTTCCTAATTTTCTGAGAAATCGCCACACTGACATCATCCAAAGGGGTTGTACCAGCTTGCATTCCCACCAGCAATGCAGAAGTGTTCCCTTTTCCCCACAACCTATCCAGCATAAGTTGTCATCAGTGTTTTTGATCTTGGCCATTCTTACAGGTGTAAGATGGAATCGCAGAGTTGTTTTGATTTGCATTTCTCTGATGACTAAGGATGTTGAGCATTTCCTTAAGTGTCTTTCAGCCATTTTAGATTCCTCTGTTGAGAGTTCTCTGTTTAGGTCTGTACTCCATTTTTTTTTTTTATTGGATTACATGATCTTTTGGTGTCCAATTTCTTGAGTTCTTTGTACCTCTGTCTGATGTGGGGTTGGTGAAGTTCTTTTCCCATTCTGTAGGCTGTCGTTGTCTTGTTGACCGTGTCCTTTGCTTTACAGAAGCTTTTCAGTTTCAGGAGGTCCCATTTATTAATTGTTTCTCTCAGTGTCTGTGCTGCTGGGGTTCTATTTAGGAAGTGGTTCCCTGTGCAAATGCGTTCAAGTGTACTTCCCACTTTCTCTTCTATAAGGTTCAGTGTGGCTGGCTTTATATTGAGGTCTTTGATCCATTTGGATTTGAGTTTTGTACATGGTGACAGATAGGGGTTTATTTTCATTTTTCTACATGTTGATATCCAGTTATGCCAGCACCACTTGTTGAATATGCTTTTTTTTTTCCATTTGATATTTTTTGCTTCTTTATCAAATATCAGATGTTCGAAGACGTGTGGATTGATATCCGGGTCTTCTTTTCGGTTCCATTGGTCCTCCTGTCTGTTCTTATGCCAGTACCAGGCTGTTTTCAGTACTGTAGCTCTGTAGTAGAGTTTGAAGTCAGGGATTATGATGCCTCTAGAAGTTCTTTTGTTGCCCAGGATGTTTTGGTTATCCTGGGTTTTTGCTTTTCCAAATGAAGTTGAGTACCGTTCTTTTAAGGTCTTTGAGGAATTTTGTTGGGATTTTGATGGGCATTGCATTGAATCTGTTGATTGCTTTCAGGAGGATTGCCATTTTTATTATATTAATTCTGCCTACCCAAGAGCATGGGAGGTCTTTCCATTTTCTGGTGTCTTCTTCAATTTCTTTCTTCAAAGATTTAAAGTTCTTGTCATACAAGTCCTCCACTTGTTTGGTTAGAGTTACTCCGAGATATTTTATGCCATTTGTGGCTATTGTGAAGGGTGTTGATTCTCTGATTTCTTCCTCAGCCCTTTTATCATCTGTGTACAGGAGGGCTACTGATTTTTTTTTTTTTTTGAGTTAATCTTGTATCCTGCTACATTGCTGAATGTGTTTATGAGTTGTAGAAGTTCCTTGGTAGAATTTTTGGGATCACTTATGTAAACTATCATATCATCAGCAAACAGTGAGAGTTTGACTTCTTTTCCAATTTGTATCCCCTTGATCTCCCTTTGGTGTCTTATTGCTCTAGCTAGGACCTCAAGAACTATATTGAATAGGTATGGAAAGAGTGGACAACCTGTCTTGTTTGTGATTTCAGTGGAATCGCTGGGAGTTTCTCTCCATTTAGTTTGATGTTGGCTGTTGGCTTGCTGTATATGCCTTAATTATGTTTAGGTATGTTCCTTGTATCCCTGCTGTCTCCAAGACCTTTATCATGAAGGGATGTTGTATTTTGTCAAATGCTTTTTCTGCATCTAATGAGATGATCATGTGGTTTTTATTTTTCAGCTTGTTTATCTGGTGGATTACGTTGACAGATTTTCTTATTTTGAACCATCCCTGCATCTCTGAGATAAAGCGAACTTGATCATGGTGAATGATGGTTCTGATGTGTTCTTGGATTCTATTTGCTAGTATTTTATTTAGTATTTTTGCATCAATGTTCATGAGTGAGATTGGTCTGTAATTCTCTTTCTTAGTATTGTCTTTCTGTGGTTTGGGTATCAGGGTAATTGTAGCCTCATAAAAAGAGTTTGGCAATGTTCCCTCTGTATCTATTGTGTGGAATAATTTGAGGAGTATTGGTATTAGTTCCTCATTGAAAGTCTTGTAGAATTCTGAGCTGAAACCATCTGGTCCTGGGCTTATTTTGGTTGGGAGGCTTTTGATGACTGTTTCTATTTCCTCAGCAGTTATAGGTCTGTTTAATTTGCTTATCTGGTCTTGATTTAATTTTGGTAAGTGATATTTATCCAGAAAGTTGTCCATTTCCTTTAAGTTTTCCAATTTTGTGGAGTATAGGTTTTCAAAATATGACCTGATGATCCTCTTTATTTCCTCCGTGTCTGTTGTTATGTCCCCCTTTTCATTTCTGATTTTGTTAATTTGGATATTCTCTCTGCCTTTTGGTTAGTTTGGATAAAGGTTTGTCTATTTTGTTGATTTTCTTGAAGAACCAACTCTTTGTCTCATTGATTCTTTGTATTGTTTTCTTTGTTTCTATTTTGTTGATATCAGCTCTCACTTCATTTCCTGCCTTCTAGTTATCTTAGGTGTGTTTGCTTCTTTTTGTTCTAAAGTTTTCAAATGTTCTGTTGATTCACTAGTGTGGGATTTTTCCAGCTTCTTTATGTAGGCATTTAATGCTATGAACTTGCCTCTTAACACTGCTTTCATTGTGTCCCATAAATTTGGGTATGTTGTGTGGTCATTTTCATTGAATTTTAGAAAGTCTTTAATTTCCCCTTTTATTTCTTCCTTGACCCATTGATGATCAGATGAGCACTGTTTACTTTCCAGTGTTTGTCGGTTTTCTGGAATTGGTATTGCTGTTGACTTCTAGTTTTAAAGCATGGTGTTCTGATAAGCTACATTGGGTTATTCCAATTTTTTTGTTTTTGTTGAGGTTTGTTTTGTTACCGGGTGTGTGGTTAATTTTTGAGAAGGTTCCATGAGGTGCTGAGAAGAAAGTATATTCTTTTCTGTTTGGATTGAATATTCTATAGATGTCTGTTAAGTCCATTTGAGTCATAACATCTGTTAGTTCTCTTATTTCTCTGTTCATTTTTTGTCTGATTGACCTGTCCAGTGGTAAGAGGGGAGTGTTGAAGTCTCCCACTATCAGTGTGTGGGGTTTAATATGTGATTTAAGCTTTCAAAGTGTTTCTTTGACATATGAGGGTGCCCTTGTATTTGGAGCATAGATGTTCAGTATTGAAATTTCCTCTTGATGGATTTTCCCTGTGACTAATATGAAATGTCCTTCTTTGTCTCTTTTGACTGATTTTAGCTTGAAGTCAGTTTTGTTAGATATTAGGATAACTGCACCCGCATGAAACACAGCTGGCTCTATATGTCACTCTTACCCTGCAGCTCTGCTCAGTTTTTTATTAGTGCATCTCTGCATGTATGTGTGTGAGCTTTGGCTTTGGTCTCAGGGTAATGCTGGCTTAATGGAGGGCGGGGACATATTTCTTCTCTAGTGTAAGAGAGTTTGGTGCTGATTTATAATTGGTGGAATTCAGTGAAATTCTTTCTTGAATGTTCTTTTAATTACAAACTGAGATCTGCTATTGTGACCTTCCTAGGGCTTTTCCACTCTTCTTTCTACCTACCCTGTGCCTCACTTGTTTGAATTCCTGTGGCAGTCATTCATTTTTATACATGAAACAAACTTGTGTATTTACCTCTGCCTCTGTCCTTCACGCCATGATATCATGTGTTTCTATTTAGGTCTGTTTCTGAACTTTTGTATGTTACATTACAGAATGTCTCTCCATATGGAACATAAAGTTTCAAACATTACAGACATCAAAAGAGCTGCCACAAGGAACCAGTGGGCAAGTAAGTTTGATTTTTTTTTTTATTATTTTTATTTTTTGTTGGTTGATAGGTTTTGGTTTTGTTGTTTTGTTCAGATTTGAGTTTGAGTTTTTGCAAGTAAGTTTGATTTTTTTTCCCCCCCTTGGTTGATTTTGGTTTTGGTTTTGTTGTTTTGTTCAGGTTTGGGTTTGGGTTTTGCTTTTGGTAAGGTGTTACTCTGTAGCCCAGGGTGGCCTCAGAGTTGCAGTCCTCCTGCCTTGGCCTCCTGAGTGCTAGAGTTATATATGTCTGCCATCATGCTGTTCATTATTTGGGTTTTTATTGAGTATCTTCTGAGGAAAACTAGAATTACTTTTTGGTTTTTCAAGACAGAGTTTCTCTGTGTAACAGTCCTGGCCATCCCATAAGTCACTTTGTAGACCAGGCTGGCCTCCAACTCATAGAGAGCTGCCTGTCTCTACCTCCCAAGTGTTGGAATTAAAGGTGTGAACCACCACCACCTGACTTATAATTTATTTTTTTACTTAAGAGATTACATTTAGTTCAGGTTTCGTTTTAACATTTTCTATATACTTGTGACTTTCATTTTGTTTTGTTTTTGTTGGTTTGTTGACTCTTTTGAAGTTTCTCTGTAGTCCTGACTGCTGGAACTTGCCCTGTAGTCCAGGCTGGCCTTGAACTCTGAGATCCGACTGCCTCTGCCATGCCCCTTGAATGCTAGGATTAAAGGCGTGTGCCACCATTACTGGAGTTTCAAAGCACTAAATTATACCTAATTTTAGGTTAGAGGAGAACAGTTAGTTTGGTTTTTAGCTCTGCTTTCATTTTCACTTTTTATTTTTGTGTATTAAACTATAACCTAAGGTGTTACTATTCCTAATAAATTGACCTTTAAATGTTACCATGGAACTACATAAAGAATTAAAATTTTGCAGTACAGTGGTGTTGCACACTGGTCCCAGCACTCAGGAGGCAGAGACAGGTGGATCTCTGAGTTTGAGGCCAGCCTGGTCTTCATCCAGGACAGCCAGGACTATGTCTTGGGCGGAAAATAGAAAAAGAATAGCTTGGCCTGGAGAGATGGCTCGGTAGTTAAGAGCACTGCCTGCTCTTCCAAAGGTCCTGAGTTCAATTCCCAACAGCCACATGGTGTCTCACAACCATTTGTAATGAGATCTGTTGCCCTCTTCTGGCTTGCAGAACACTGTATACATAATAAATAAATAAATCTGTAAAAAAAAAAAAAGAAAAGAAAAAAAAAGAGTAGCTTTTGTTATTCTGTAATAGGTTGTGGAATTTTACTGTTACATGGTAAGTTTGAGTTAAAGAATCAGCCTAGCGAGCAGTGGTGGCACACACCTTTAATCCTAGCACTTGGGAGGCAGAGACAGGTGAATTTGTGTGAGTCTGAGGCCAGCCTGGCCTACAGAGTGAGTTTCAGGACAGCCAGAGATACACAGAGAAATGCTGTCTCAAAACAACAACAACAAAAAAGTCAGCGCATGAGTCCATCAGTGACTGGATGGAGACAGTGCTGTATATTACATTATGGAACCTGGTTCATAGAGAAGAATGATATGTCATTTGTAGGGAAAGTAGATGGAAGTTTTTAAAAATCAAAATTTTCTCTTGTGGCTGAGTTTAGACTTAGCTGTGTATAAAACATAAGAATTTAGCAGAGATGATGGAAAGGAGAGAGATTGGGGAACAGGAGAGTGGGTGAGACAGTAAGCAAGGGTCCAGGGCAAGTGATTTTGAGTGTATGTGAAATATAATGAAACCCATCATTTGGTACAGTGAATACATGCTAGTAAAATAAGGTACGGGCCTTTGTAGAGTCAGATCTCCGGGGTGGCGGGGGAGAAAAAAATATATATATACTTACTTTTTTAAACTTTTTTTTCAGCTCTGGTATCATGGGGAAGCATTATTTATGCTGCATGGAAAATGTCTAACTGTGATTCCATACAAGTGTGAAGTGTCGACTCTGGCAGGCGCTCTTGGAAAGCTCAAGCATACTCAGGAGTCAGGTTGGAACCTCTCTACTCTTTTTATCGACACAGACAAATTTATTAGTTCCTGGTTTCTTTTTTCTTTTCTTTGGGTTTTTCTAGACAGGGTTCCTCTGTGTATCTCTGGCCGTCCTGGAACTCACTGTGTTGACCAGGCTGACCTCAAACTCACAAAGAACCACCTGCCTCTGCCTCCCAAATGCTGGGATTAAAGGTGTGCACACTACTGCCTAGTTTGAAGCCTCTTTTAAATTGTGTATAAGTTTAAATTGTTTTCTTTTGTTGTTGTTCTTTAATTTGATGGTGTTGTCAGTAGTCCAGTAATTTATGTTTTGTGTTTCTGTAGGCACTCATTCCATGCCCCATTTTGTAAACTGGGAAACGTGTTCAGGATATGAACCTGAGTGCTACAGTGCAGAACAGTCAAGAACTGTAAGTTCAGTAGTTGGCTGAGTAATGTTGGTGGGAATGTAAAATTAAACAGGAAGAGCTGGCACTGCCTTAACCCTTCATGTTTGTTTACCTCTTTTTTTTTGTTTTGTTTTGTTTTGTTTGTTTTTGTTTTTCGAGACAGGATTTCTCTGTAGCTTTAGAACCTGTCCTGGAACTAGCTCTTGTAGACCAGGCTGGCCTCGAACTCACAGAGATCCACCTGCCTCTGCCTCCTGAGTGCTGGCATAAAGCTTCAACAGAATTTAAAACCTTTATCTAATACTTGTAAATCCAGCTGTTAATTGGATTTAGTTGGTGTTTTTTTGTTTTGACTCGGTTTTGTTTTTTCGAGACAGGGTTTCTCTGTATAGCCCTGGATAGTCTAGCTCACTCTATAGACCAGGCTGGCCTTGAACTCAAAGAGATCCATCTGCCTCTGTCTCCTAAGTGCCGAGATTAACAGCAGCACCACCACCGCTCAGCTAATTGTTTTTAAATATGTATTTATTTTATGTTTATGTGCCCAAGTATATATGTGCTTTAGATACATGCAGGAGTCAGCCAAGGATGAGAGAGTCAGATTCCCTAGAACTGGAGTTATAGATGGTTTTGAACTGCCACGTGGGTGCTGGGAACCAAACTCGGGTCCTCTGCGAGTGCAGCAAATGTTCTCAGTGTTTATACTGAGCTATCTCTCCAGCTCCAGTATGTGTTAATATTTAAAGATGTGTGTTAATAAACTAAGTCCCAGGTAGGAAACTAGGCCAGTTTTCAATTAGTAGTAATGCCCTTCTGAGTAGAGAGGTTTATCAAAGCTGGATGTGGTGGCTTGTGCCTTTGATTTTAACACTTAGGAGGCCAAGTAGGGAGGATTGGAAGTTTGAGGACAGTCTGGGCTTCATAATGAGTTGCAGACCCACCTAAATTTAAAAAAAAAAAAAAAAGTCTATTTCATTTCAGAGTTGTAATAAAAGCATTTTATTTATCATGAAGCTTGGTTTTTTTTTTAAATATGTGGTTTGGGTAGAGAGATGGTTCAATAGTAAAGAATTCTTGTAGCTCTTGCAAAGGACTCAAGTTTGGGTCCCAGCACTCATTTTAGACAGCTCACAGCTGCCTATAACTCCAGCTTCAGGAGACCCAGTGACTTCTTGTAGCTGTCTCAGGCATCTCCGTTTACACACACATACACTGAAACACATGTTGACATATACTTAAAAGGAAAATCTTGGAGCTGCAGAGGTGACTCGGTAGTTAAGAGTTCTGCCTGCTCTTAAAATAAAAGACCAAGGTTTGTTCCCAGCATTCATATGGTAGCTCAAAGCCATCTATAACTTCAGTACAGGGGATCTAACTTCCTCTTCTGGCCTCCATGGGTACCAGGCTGCAGCCAAAACACCCATGCACAAAAAAATAGACATAGCTGGGCATGGTGTCTCATAACTTTAATTCCAGTACACAGGAGGCAGAGACAGGTTGATCTCTTTGAGTTTGAGGCCAGCCTTGTCTACATAGTGAGTTTCAGGACAGCCAGGACTATATAGAGAGACTCGTGTGAAAAAATTAAAGCACGGGGCTGGAAAGATGGCTTGGTGGTTAAGAGCATTGACTGCTCTTCCAGAGGTCCTGAGTTCAATTCCCAGCAACCATATGGTGGCTCACAACCACCGGTAATAAGATCTGGTGCCAACTTCTGTCTGCAGGGACACGTGCAGGCAGACCATTGTATACATAATAAATAAATAATAAAAAAGAAAAAAATTAAAGCTAATTAAAATTTCTTTTAGAATTTGTTGTATACTGTATATATCTGTTGTATAGTCCTCTAAATTTTTTATGACTTTTACATTTTTTTTGAAAGCCTAAAATGGATTTATTTTCTTACAGCTAAGGAAAAAAAATATTGAAATAAATTTACAGCCAGAAGTTCCAGGATCCCAACAACTTTTATCAATAATAAAGGTAAATTTAAAAAAAAAGAAAATTAGAAGTCAGGCTGGTGAGATGGCTCAGTGGTAAAGGCACTTGTTTCACAGGCCTGCTCTATTCTGCCCTGTCATAGACCTAAGCAGCTTCTTTATTCATTAACCAATAAAAGCAACACATATACAGGACTTCCCATACTCTGTGTGTGTGTTGTAAAATTAAAGTCACCTTGTTTCAGTGGGTTTCATGGATATTCATATTTTGAAAGAATGTTGTGCTGGCAAGTTTTGTTTTTTGTTTTTTGGGATTTTTGTTGTTGTTGTTGCTTTTTAAGTTCAGAGTGACATTTCTTAATGTATCGGACTAAATTCTTTAATTTTGCCCTTTCAGAAAGGTTCAGAAAAACATATTGAAGTCGAACTGCGTAAATTTTTGGCTAAGTCAACACCTGACTTTCATACTGTAATTGGAGATATAGTAGCAGGACTTCTGGAAAGATGTAAAACAGAGCCATCATTTTATCCCCGGAACTGTCTGATGCAGCTCATCCAAACGCGTGTGCTTTCCTACAGGTACATGTGTGTCCCCACTTCATATTCAGCATTCTTTTGAATTTGTTTTTTGTACTTGTGACTCTTTGTGTGAAAGTAGTTCCCGAGGAGGTAGCTCACTGAATAAAATGTGAGGACTGGAATTCGACTTCCCAGAACCCACATAAAAGTGTGGTGGGGGCCAGGTAGTGGTGGCATACGTGTTTAATCCCAGCACTCAAGAGGCAGAGGAGGCATCTCTGAGTTTGAGGCCAGCCTGGTCTACAAGAGCTAGTTCCAGGACAGCTAGGGCTGTTACACAGAGAAACCCTGTCTCGAAAAAACAAAAAAAGTATGGTGGGGTATGGCAGCTCATGTCAATCCTAGTGCTTGAGAGGTGAAGATAAGACTAGTCAAAACTTCTGTCTCTACCTTCAGTGGGAGACCCTGCTTGTTGCAGGGCAAAGGGTGATGGAGGAAGCCACTCAGCATTACTCTAGGGCCTCCACAGACACATGCACACATTTACATGATATTCACTCGTAAGTGAACGTGTATGAATTCACACTGCACGCACATATACAGCCAGAGAGATTGCCACTGAGGTGTGGTAGTTGTCTTCATTGCCTTTAGTTTCCATTGTGGTAATGAAATCAGATGCACCACATAGACTGGACTTTCACAGCTTCCCACAGTGGGTTTGTGGATCTCTTTACAAGGACTCCAATCCTGTCACACATTGCCTGGTCTCAATTTTTGCATCTTTACCCTCAAAGCCATTACTATATTAATACTGCTGACTTTGATGTAAGCTCAAGGTGTGGCTTGGATCACAGCTACTCTTTTTTGCTGGCTCTATGGAAACATTTTGCTAGGCAGTTGCATTCGAGAAGCAAGGACTCGGGCTGGAGAGATGGCTCAGAGGTTAAGAGCACTGACTGCTCTTCCTAAGGTCCTGAGTTCAATTCCCAGCAACCACATGGTGGCTCACAACCATCTGTAATGAGATCTAGTACTGTCTTCGGGCCCACAAACATACAGACAGAAAGAACACTGTATACATAATAAATAAATAAATCTTAAAAAAAAAGAGAGAGAGAAGCAAGGACTCCTTCTCTTAGACTTAATTTTTTTTTTTTTTTTTTTTGGTTTTTCGAGACAGGGTTTCTCTGTGGCTTTGGAACCTGTCCTGGAACTAGCTCTTGTAGACCAGGCTGGCCTCAGACACACAGAGATCCTCCTGCCTCTGCCTCCCGAGTGCTGGGATTAAAGGCGTGCGCCACCACCGCCCGGGTCTCTTAGACTTTCTTTAAATGAACCTGTATATAGTCGCTAGATAGATCTTCTGAGGGATGGAGTTTTGCCCTTGACAGCTTTCCTATTGCCCAGTGTAGCACAAAAGGTTTCTTGTTAAGAGTGTTGATCTCTTTAATAGTTTTAAGTTGTTTCTCAGTAGCAAACTAAATGATCACGTTTGAAATTTCCTCTATGAAACAAACTAGTCTGCTATTGCTCAGTTCAACTTTATGTATGTTCTCACAGTGTGGACAGAATGAAGCCAGATTCTTGGTCAGAATCCCACACAAGTGGCCTATAGCCCAGTTTCTCAAACATCTCGTTCCACTGTCTGCACTTCTCTCAGCATTGCTGTTTTTAGGGTCCCATCTGAATGGCCTCTCAAGCTCCTTTCAGCACTTAACTGTTTCTTGAACCCCAAATACCAAACTCTTCCACACTGTAGCCTTAAAAAGTTACAGCAGCCTGAGACTCACATAGGTTCCCACAGCAGCTGGGGAAACTAAGACAGTGGTGATGGTGCGTGCCTATGAGTGAGACACTTGGTGGGTCACGGCAGGGAGAGGATGAGTTTGAGACCAGCCTCTTCTTTAAAAGGACCTGGGTTTATTTTCCCAGCACCCACTTGGTGGCTCGACCATCTGTAACTCCAGTACCTTGGATCCAGTACCCTCTTCTGACTTTCATAGACAGCAGGCATACATGTGGTCACACTGTTTTGGTTTTTCTTTTTTCTTTCTTGTTTTTGTTTTTGGTTTTTTGAGACTGGGTTTCTCTGTAGCTTTGGAGCCTGTCCTGGAACTAGCTCTTGTAGACCAGGCTGGCCTCGAACTCACAGAGATCCGCCTGCCTCTGCCTCCCGAGTGCTGGGATTAAAGGCGTGCACCACCACCGCCCGTTATGGTTTTTCAAGACAGGGTTTCTCTGTGTAACAGTCTTGGCTGGCCTGAAACTTGATTTTGTAGACCTGGCTGTCCTCAAATTCACCGAGATTCGCCCGCCTTTGCCTCCCAGCCTTTGCCTCCCAAGTGCTGGAATTAAAGGCAAGCACCACCACCACCCAGCTGTGGTCACATTTTACCTTATATGCGGGCAAAACACTCATAAAAATATTTAGTCAGGTGATGGTGGCACACATCTTTATTCCCAGAATTTGGGAGACAGAGGTAGATAAATTTCTGTGAGTTTGAAGACAGCCTGGACTACAGAGCACTAGTTACAGGGCAGCCAGGGCTGCATAGAGAAACCCTCAAAAAACAAACAAACAAACAAAAAATTTTGTTCATTTGTTTAGTTTTTAGTGTGTGTGTGTGTTGTTTTGGTTGGTTGGATTTTGTTTTTCAGGACAGGGTTTCTCTTTGTAGCCTGCGACTGTCCTGGAACTGTAGTTTTAAATTTTTTTAATGATTTTTTTTTTAATTATAGTAATTGTCTTATTTTTGATCTCAGCTTGTGCCCTGGCCTAATGGAGATTGCTCTGGAACACACAGATGTGCAGATGTTACAGCTGTGTCTGCAACAGTTCCCTGACATCCCTGAGTCAACCACCTGCGCTTGCTTAAAACTTTTCTTGAGGTAAGTTAGAACCTGTGGTCTCATTCCCGTGATATCACTGGAATCTGTGACTTATTTGACTTCTAGAATGTTGAATTCTTAGAAAATAAACTTTCAGAGGTTCAAATAATGAGAAGAATTAACCTCTTGCTTTCAATTAACATCGTAGCATTGGTGATGACTGTCTTCGAGACATTAATATCAATATGGAGTCAGTTTTTGATTATAGTGACACCATACAAGATGAGAAAAAGGAAATGGAAGAGCAAACTGAAATTGTTCAAAATGGCTTCAGTCCCGAAGACAGTAGCTGCAGTAAAGATAGTCAGCAGTTAAATAAAAAGCCTGAAGATGAAGCAAAGGAGACCATCTCTTTCCCTGTGACCACATGTCCTGTGGCCCCAAAGCGAGCCTCTCTGCTGTATCCTTCCAGGTGGTTCCGTTGCTCTGCCATCATGGATATAGTTATATGCCACGCAGTATCTAAGGCATGATTCAGTTTTTTTCAGTGTCTGCTTGAAATGGATTATATTCGATGCTGCTTTCAACTAATTTTTAAGCCCATTTTTTCTCTCTCTCCCCGCCCCATTAATCGTGTGTGTGTGTGTGTGTGTGTGTGTGTGCGCGTGCGTGCGTGCGTGCGTGTGCGTGTGTTGGAGTGGATGACTCCCATGGTCTTATGCATACTTGTCAAACTCTACCTCCAAACTACCTTCCGTCGACATTGATGTCTGTTTTCTTTGAGGATTCTTTTGTCATTTGGTTTGGTTTAATTTTGTTTTGAGATATGGCTCACATAGCCTTGGCATCCTCCTTTCTCTCCTTCTGAAGTGCCAAGATCGCGGGTGCATGCCACCATGTCTCACTTGCCTGTTTTCTTTCTTTTTTATTTTTCTTCTGTTTTCTTAATTAAAAAGATATAATACTAAGAGTTAGAGAGATGGCTCAGTGGTTAAGAGCAGTGACTGCTCCTCCAGGGGATCCGGGTTCAATTCCCAGCACCCACATAGCAGCTCACAACTGTAACTCTAGTTCCAGGAAGTTAAACAACCCTCACATAGACACACATGCAGGCAGAACACCATGCACATAAAAATAAATCATTAAAAAAGAAAAAGAAGCTATACTAGACCTCACAGCTGTAATCCCAGCACTTAGGAAACTGAAGCAGAAGGATTGCTGAGAGTTCAAGACCAGCTTGAGCTAGAGTAAGATTCTATGTCCACAAAGAAAGAAGGGAGGGAGGGAGAAAGAGAGAGTGTGTGTATATGTTTGAGTGAGTGCTGGGCAGTCCTGGCACAGGCCTTTAATCTCAACACTCAGGAGGCAAAGACAGCTGGATCTCTGTGAATTTGAGGCCACCCTGGACTACATAGTGAGTTCCAGGAAACCCTGTCTTGAAACCACCCCAACCCCCCAAAAAAGGAAGAAAGGGGATCAGCAGAAGTAGTAGTAATGTACAAGCTTCTTCAGTTCTTTAAAAAATATTGTTTGCAGATGAGCAGTGTCGCTGATCTGACAATAAGAGAGTGTTGGTGATTAGACGTCTTGTAAACCAGGAAGTGAACGACTCTAGCAGGGTAGCCTTTCCTTTATTGAAGATTTTCCTTTAGTCCTGAGTAGAAATGCAGTTCTCCATTCAGCATACAGTGAGACCTTCCTCCTGCCGCACCTGAAAGACATTCCCGCGAAGCACATCACTGTAAGTGTTCTGCACAGCCTGTGCATTTTATTTCTGGTCTAAATTGTGCTGCTTAATTCTGAGCAACTGGTAGGCCATTCTAATCTGTGGGATACTTTCATATGCATAAGAGAGAGGCCCACATGTGATTAGAATTGCTCTGGAAACCAGGGTGATTTGGGGGTGAGAGACCTTGCTCCAGGGTCTGCCCTGCTGGAAACCAGCTTAAGCCATCTTAGGTTGTCATTGAAAGGACTCTTAAAATAACTGAAAAAGAAGAGAAAAGTTCTCTTTTCTGATCTGTTTTTTACTGACCTGAGCTCATTACCCTCCTGACCTAACTAGAGAGCTTCTTAGTGGTGACAGGGAACTCCATTTTACCCATTCTGTCCCCAGAAAGTATCACATTTGTTTGATGCATAATTTAATTGAACAGCCTCGTAGACTTTTTTTTTTTTTTTTTTTGCTATCTGCTGGCTTTATTTGTAGAGAACGTTTTCTACCGGATTGGTAAATTGTGCTCCTGTTTTTCCCTCCCACAGCTATTTCTCCAGTATTTGTATTTCCTCTATCTGAAGTGTAGTGGCAATGCCACCATGACCCTTCCTGGAGTAAGCCCTCCAACTCTGAGCCAGGTAAGACAACTTTTGTCTTTGTACAGAAACCTTGGCATGCAGTGTCAGCCTTGTAGTTCTGTAATCAAGATGGGAAGATGCCGCCTCCTCCCTGGTGTTATTGAACAGAGGGCTTCTCTGTTCAATAGATGGATTTCTAGATTAATAATTACAGATTACAGAATCCCAAAGTCATCTTTGTAGGGGAACATTTCTACAATATCAAAAAGGTTTCAAAAGTAAACTGTGGGACCAGGTGTGGTGGCACATACCTTTAATCCTAACACTCAAAAGTCAGGGCAGGTGGAGCTCTATGCATTCAAGACTAGTCTGCCTCAAAAAGCAAGAAAACAAAAGGTAAACTTTGTACCTCTGCTCCTCCAACCTCTCTTAGAGATTACCAACATTAAAAGTTTCTCTCATGAACTGGACATTGGTTGCACACACATTTGATCCCATACTTGGGGGGCAGAGACAGGCAGATCTCTGCTCTACAGAGTAAGTTCCTGCACAGCCAGAAAAAAAAAAAACAAAAAAACCCTGTCTCAAAAAATGAACAAACAAAAAGCTCAGAAAAGTATCTTTTGTGTCGAGAAATACTTTTTCTAGACACAATCTTCCTGTCTTTGATTTTTGTCTTTCTGACATAAGACCTTTAGTGTGTGTGACATTCTGCAAGTAAATTAATTCTTTGTCTCAGTGCTATGTTGCAGACTTATGCTGGCCTAATAAATCCATCTTTTCTCATCCCCTCTTGGTGCATTGCTTGCACATTTTGCGACATAATTAAGCTTTAAGTGTTAATCTTCTCATGGCTTTCCTTGTAGGTTTATTCCCACAAGAGAAACACTGAGGGAAGCAGGCATGTGTTTTCAGTTTTCAGAATGCCAGATTACCAAAGAGTTGTGACTGGGACTGCCCCTTAGTTCCCACACCTGCCCACACCTGCTATTATTGTCCAGCTTCTCAGTCTTGCTAATCAGATAGGAACAGCGTTGCCCTGGATTGCCTTGTGTTTCTTGATAATAAAGGGTGAAGTAGTTTTTCTTGCTTTATTCTTTTTTGTGAGGTATTCGCTCAGGTTCTTTATCCATCTTTCTATTTTATTTCCTGTTTTGGGGGGAGGTGTTTATAAACGGGTCTTTGTGTATTGAGTTAATTTCTGTCTTTTGTCTTGCTACTGTTTTAGTGTCTTTTTTTGTTTATTATTTGACAGTTCATGTGTTATGTATGCAGTGACTTCAGTCTTTCTCCCTGTTTCCTCTCTCTCCCTATTCTGATGAAGCCCTTTATTCCTGAGACATGCCCTTCACATGATTTATTGTCTGTGTGTGACCCACTGAGTCTGATTAGTGCTCCTTCATGAGCATGCATGAAGGGCATCTTCTAGATCAGGAGCTACTTTCCAGTGGCTATACCACTGGATAGACACCCCTCACCAACATCTGGGAATTGCCAACTGTCCAGTCCCTCAGGGAGGATGGCACCTCATGTGCCCTCCTCATTGTTTCAGTATAATTTTTCTAGGCAAATTTTAATTTTTATGCTCTAAGATGCCACCACTGCCTGGCTGTGTTTTTTTTTTCTTTTATGAGAAGGTCTCACCATAGCCCAGACTGGCCTGGAACTCACATCAGTCATCTTCTTCCACCACTGAAGTGCTTAGAGTACAGATGGGAGATACCACAGCAGAGAACACAAGCTTTCTGCATAAGATGGCTAGTGCTGCCTGCGGGATTAGATCTCATCTGGCTTTCCTCTCACTCACTGATGTTATACTCACAAAGTATAAAAGCAGGAAGAAAATATTTATGCTTCTTAGAAATTACTCCATCTCTAAACTGAATGTTCAGACTTCCATAAGGATTTGTTTTTCTAGCCGTGGTGGTGGTGCATACCTTTATTCCCAGCCCTTTTGGGAGATAGAGGCATGCAGATCTCTGATCTATATGGTGAATTCCAGGACAGCCTGGGCTACATAGTGAAACCCTCTTTCAGTAGAGATGGCTCAGCGGTTAAGAGCACTGGCTATTCTTCCAGAGATCCAGAGTTCAATTCCCAGCACCTTCATTGTGACTCACAACCATCTGTAATGAGATCTGCTGCCCTCTTCTGGGCAGAACACTGTAGCATAATAAACAAACAAACACTGTATTCAAAATAAACAAATGAGTAAGTAAAGGAATCAATAAAATAATGAATGAGTGAGTGAATGAATGAAACAAAGCCTGGCAGTGGTAGCACTCTCCTTTAATCCCACCCCTTGGGAGCTGGAGGACAGTGTGGAGTGTGGTCTACAGTGGAGAGTTCCAGGATACCCAGGGCTGTTACACAGAGAGACCCTGTCTCAAAACACCAAAGGGGGGAAAAAAAAGATTTGTGATGAACTTGAATTAATGGACTAATCTTTTTGTATTTATCTCCAGATTATGGATTGGATATGCCTACTTCTAGATGCTAATTTTACTGTTATCTTAATGATACCAGAAGCAAAACGACTCTTGCTTAATCTTTACAAATTTGTGAAATCTCAGGTTTGTGTTTATTTAACTCTTTTCGGTTAATTATTTTATTCTGAGTGGGGTGATGTGTTTGTGTGGGAGCATAGTGTGTCCGTCAGAACACTGTGTTAGAGAGTAGTTCTCTTCTCCTGTCCTGCAGTTCCAAAGGACCTACCTGTCTTGTGGCTTGTCTCAAGTAATACCTTGTTTTGTTGTTGTTGTTTTTTATTTAAACTAGTTAAATATAACTATAATGCATATACCTTATCTTTAATATTTGGTTATATCAAGATGGGAATCGGCTTGTAATAGAGGGAATGATATATACGTAAGGCCATTGATTCATTCCAGTCCAAAAAACCAAAATGTTCCTGGAAAAGCCATTAGTAGTATTTTGTATATGGAGTTATAGTAAAGTTACTTTGGGTCTTTCTGTTCTTCAGATTTCTGTCTATTCTGAGCTCAACAAGATTGAAGTAAGCTTTCGGGAGCTGCAGAGGTTGAATCAGGACAAGAGCAGCAGAGGACTGTACTCCATCGAAGTCCTGGAGCTCTTCTGACAGCAGGAGTCCTTCGTGGACACTTTATGGAGTTCTCTCTTTTTATTTTTTATTTGTTTTGGTTTTTCTGGGACAGCATCTCACCATGTAGCCTGGTCCTGGAACTGGATATGTAGATCAGGCTGGCCTCAAACTCACAGAGATCCACCTGCATCTGCCTCCCAGAGTGCTGGGATTAAAGGTGTGTGCCACCATGCCTAGCTTGATGGAATTCTTTATGTGAATCCACCTGTTCATCCAGGGAAGAAAGTTTTGGTTGCATCCATCATCCCTTGGTGTCTAAAGAGAAGTGTGGCTTCCTGGGCCATCACATCACTGCTACAGGGTTCACACAAACTAACTCTCGGTTGTAGACATCCCTGGAAGGAGATTATGGAAGTTTTTTAAATATGGGATTGAGCTGATTTTAAGTAAACTTATTTGTGTATTGATAAAAGTCTTAATTTTTTACCATACATTTTGAAAATAGTTTTTCTGTTAATAAAAGAAACAGAGCATCTCTGAAGAGTCGACCCAGAGAGAGTGTATTTCTCAGTCAGAACCATCCCAGCTCATCTGTATCTGTGGCTGCAGAGACCATGCCACATGGAGGAGCACTTAGGACTGCCACCCAGCATGGTGCCTGCTGCCTCCTGCCATTTCTTCATCCTTCACCTGCTGCCATCCTTCTCCCTGCTCAGGGTTGGGAAACTCCTTCTTCCAGTGTCATGAGATGAACTGTATGATAAGGATAATGACAAAAATGGATTTCTAGGATCTCATTCCCAAATAATGAAATTGTGTCTCCTAAAAAACAGTTGTACTGGGCTGGAGAGATGGCTCAGAGGTTAAGAGCACTGGCTGCTCTTCCAGAGGTCCTGAGTTCAAATCCCAGCAACCACATGGTGGCTCACAACCATCTGTAATGAGATCTAGTGCCCTCTTCTGGACGGCAGGCATACATGGAGGCAGAATGTTGTATACATAATAAATAAATAAATCTTTTAAAAAAACAAAAAAAAAAAAAAAGAGTTGTACTGAAGCCAGTGAGAGAGCTCAGTGGCAGTGCGAGCTTCGCAGGCCTCTTGACTGCATTCAGTCCCTGGGATCCATGTCGAGCAGGAAGGGGAGAGCCAGCCTCACGGAGTTGTTCTCTGCCCTCCACATGAGCACCGGGGACCTACACACACACACACACACACACACACACACACACTGCCCTCCACATGAGCACCGGGACCTACACACACACACGACTGTAACCCCAGCACTCAGGAACAAAAGCTCTCTATGGGTTCAAGGTCAGCTTCATCTACAGAGTGAATTCCTGGACACCCAGAGCTACATAGACCCTGTCTCAAACCCTCACCCCACCAAATAAATTTTCTTAAAAAATAGAAAATCTTTATGATAATAGGTGAGTGGTTTCCACAGTTGGGTTAGGTAGGACAAGTCAGTCGGTCTGATGCTGGAGCCCATGCACACAGAGCCTTGGTCGTTTGTGTTAGGAAGAGGCACAGGAGTCAGCTGTGGTGGAAACAGGTTCCCCTCGAGCCATCGCTTATCTCTGTGTGAACTTAAATAGTTGTACAATGTGTCTGGAATTTCAACTATTAGAGGCTAAGGAAAGATAATCCTAAATTTGAGACTGCCCTGGACTACATGGACCCCATCAGGAAGACAAAAGTGAGGGAGAGGTCAAATTAATGCAATTGTCAAATGTCATGTTCCCTTTATATCATGGCAACTTCTGTTAGTCCAGCGTTTTGGGTTTGTTTTGAGACGGTAACTGTAGCGCTTGCGGCCCTGGACCTTGCAATATAACTAGGCTGGCCTTGAACTCAAAGATCCCCCTTCCTCTACCTTGATACCCTTTGCAGGTTGTCCTCCTAACTCCACATGAACAACTGAAATGGGTGCTGGAATGGAAACCAGGCCTGTGGGAAGTGCACTCCAGTGAGCCTTCTCTGCCCCGGTTATAAACTAAGCCAGAAAATAAGCATAGTTCCCCCAGGCAGTTGGTTTACAAACTCATGTTTGTTTTTCGTGGCTTGTGGTTTAGTTGCACCTGAGGATGGCTTCTGTCATGAAAATTAACTTGTCAAGAGTCAAAGGAAAGCCAGGCCTGGTGGCACACACTGTAACGTAGAGGTAGGAGAACCAGGGTTTCAGGATCATCCTGGGCTGCATGTTAGCATTTTCAGAAAAATGAACCAAATAGAAGCATGCTCCTGATACTCTGTCACTAAATCCTGATGGGAACATTAATAATTTGGTTTATAAATATTAATGGAAGCAGATTCCTGATGATTAAAACAGTCAGATTGTTTTCATGTAGGTGATGCAATGTAACCACCCTAGATAAGAACATGAATTACAGAGGAAGGGCCACTTGACTTTTAATTGCCTTTAAGTACTAGTTGCAGGGGCTGGAGAGATGGCTCAGTGGTTAAGAGCACTGGCTGCTCTACCAGAGGTCCTGAGTTCGATTCCCAGCAACCACATGTTGGCTCACAACCATCTATAATGAGATCTGGCGCCCTCCTCTGGTGTGCGGGCATACATGAAGGCAGAATGTTGTATAAATAATAAATAAAAAAAAGTACTAGTTGCAGTTGAGGTACTAAATTTAGGAATTAAGTAAGAATTTCATAAGGATGTGTGCAGAGATAGTGACTGCTAGGCTGATTCTTCAAAGCAAAGCACAGGACTCTGTGTGTGTGTGTGCAGCCAACAGTGGTCAGGCCTAGATGGTCGCTGCCTAGTTTGCTTCTCTGTTGCTGTGGGAGGCTCAGTGGTTTAAGGGCTTAGTGCCTAGCAACCACCTCAGGCATGCTCTCTGCTCACCTCCATGGCACGAGAGCTCAAGGGCAAACACAGAATTGTGTGACAGTGAACTACTAAAGAACAAAGACATTCTGAGTCAAAACAGCTTAGGGAAGGAAAGGGCTTACTTTATCTTATAGATGACAGTCTATCACTGAGGAAAGTTCAGGAAGGGAGCCTGGAGGGACCCATGCTGACTCATGCTTAGCTAACCTTGTGTAGGTCAGGACCAATAATCAAGACAGCCTCCCCATAGGAGCCTCCAAGCTCACCTGGTGTGGGCAGGTCCTGGCTCATGGGTGCTTCCTCAGAGGGCCGTGGGTTCTAACAGGCCGACAGCTAAAGCTTTTACTAGCGCAGGCCGGAGCGGCGGTCACGGGGGCTGCAGTGAAGCATCTGTTCCCATGCAGGCCACCTGTGTGTTTTGTGCTCTAAACCTTCCAATCATCAGTCATGTTATTATGTTGCTTTACTAGCGTAGAATAATGGGTTGCATTGCATAGACTTATTTTTTAAAGATTATTTATTTAGTGTACACTGGTGTTTCACCTGTATATACTCTTGTGTGAGGGTGTCGAATTCCCTAGAACTAGAATTATAGACAGCTGTGAGCTGCCATGTGGGTGCTGGGAATTGAACCCAGGTCCTCTGGAAGAACAGCCAATGCTCTTAAACTGCTGAGCCATCTCTCCAGCCCCTGTAGACTTATTTTTTTAACTTTCAAGAAATTTCTTACATTTTTTTTTATTGGGAGTGAGGTTGCATGCCATAGTGCATTTAAATATGGAAGTTATGAGACCACACTAGGACTCTGTTCGAGGGATCTACCCAGATCATCAGACTTGCATACTGAGTGCCTGTACCTAATTGGCCATTTCAGTGGCCTATTTTGAACTACTTACCTCCCTCCCCCCCACCCCTACTTTTCAGACAGGGTTTCTCTGTGTAGCCCTGGCTGTCCTGGAGCTCACTCTGTACACCAGGCTGGCCTCAAACTCACAGAGATCTGCGAGCCTTTGCCTCCTGAGTGCTGGGATAAAGGCATGTGTCACCACCATCTGGCTGTAATCTAGGTTTTAAATTTGTCGTTGGTTTTAAGTTTTGTTTTTTACTTAATTCAGATTTTCATACCCGTGTTACAAGCCATGTAACACAAGCCACAAACACCTGTAACTCACGCTCCAGTGAATCAGACATCCTCAAACGGAGCATGCCTCCACACACATTCCTACTCTCCACAGACACACAGAAGAATTCTGCAGCCAGGCATAGTGGCGCAGCCTTTAATCCCGGCACTGAAGAGGCAGGCAGGGAGCTGTGGCTGCGCTAGGAGAGTGCTTTCCTTCTGGCCTCAAGCTCTATGTTCCATCCTAGCATTGCTACGAAGTGAGCGTCATGGAGCACAGCTAGCTGCACAGTGAGTCTGAGGCCAGCCTCAGGGAGACCCCATCTCAAACACTGAAAAAGGAAAGGGACAGAGATGGGGCTGCGTTATTCGATCTGAATATTTACTGAGCACCTCCCAACGACAAATTGATCTCCATGAGTTTGAGGCCAGCCTGGTCTACAAAGTGAGTTCCAGGACATCAAGGGCCCAGTGCTTGGGAGGTGTGGGAGGTGGAGGCAGGAGGCTTAGTATTTCAAGATCATCTTTGGCTACATAGTGAGTTATAGACCCATTGGGACTGTCCCTCAAAGAAACAAAACTACAACTTAACAAGTAAATAAAATTGAAATTACCAGCAATCGTGATGGAATAAGTTTTTTTAAATGAGTTTGCAGCTTCTGGGTTGTATTAGTTCCATTCTCTGTGGCCTTGAGAGCATACTATAACAAAAGCAATGTAAGGGATAGAAGGTGTCCTCTTAGCTCATAACCTTAGGCCAGGTGTCACAGTGGGGTGGTCAGCAGGAACTCAGAGCAGATGGTCACATGGCATCCACGGTCAGGAACCAGAGACAGGCATGCCGCTGCTCAGCCCCCTTTCTCCATAGACATAGGAGCCCTTGTTCAGGATAACCCCACCCACAATTAAAATGGGTCTCCCTGTATCAGCTAACTTGATCTGGGTGATCTCACACAGGCAAGCCCACAAGCCAGTCCCAGGGCAGTCCTGGGGGATGATTCTAGGTCCTGTCTAGTTGACATCCATCACATGGGATGAGCTTGCTAATGCTGTGACCCAGAGTTTGGTCACTTTCTTAATTAGGGTTTCTGAGAAGAGACACCATGATCACGGCAACTCTTATCAAGGAAAACATTGACTGAAGTGGTGGCTTACAGTTTCAGAGGTTTAGTCCATTTTCATGGCAGGGTGTATGGTGGCATGCAGGCAGACATGGTGCTGGAGAAGGCGCTACTCCATGTTGATATGCGGGCAACAGGAAGTAGACTCTTCTAGGCATAGCTTGAGCATATATGAGACCTCAAAGCCCACCTCCACAAGGACACTTCCTCCAGCAAGGCCACACCTCCTACTAGTGCCACTCCCTTTGGGGGCCATTTTCTTTCAAACCACCACAGTCATTTTGTGATAACTCAGATTTCCTTTTTCTGTCTTTGAAATATTATGAACCTCACATTTATACTGGAAAACTTAACTAAATGTTTAGTTTAGCATACAATGATCTGTAAGCCAAACCCACTTATATTTCTTAAAGATTAAGGAATTAGAGGTACATAAACATGCCCTTTTTGTTGTTTTCTATTTTGATTTTGTTTTTTACAGGGCTTCTCTGTGTAGCCCTAACTCACTTCGTAGATCAGGCTGGCTTCATACTTAGAATTCTGCCTGCCTCTGTCTCTCGACTAAAGTGGTTTTGATTATGGTGTTTACCATAGTAACAGCAAGAAAGAAGGGCACAAGGTTTGAAACAAATAGATACACTCTATTTGCGGTGGTTGCGCAAGCCTTTAATCCCAGCACTCCAGAGGCAGAGGCAGGTGGATCTCTATGAGTTCAGGACCAGCCTGGTCTACAGAACTAGTTCCAGGACAGCTAGGAGTATTACACAGAGAAAACATGTCTTGAAAACAAGAGAGAGAGAGAGAGAGAGAGAGAGAGAGAGAGAGAGAGGGAGAAGAAAAAGAAGAAAGAGAGAGAGGGAGCTGGGCGGCGGTGGTGGCGCACGCCTTTAATCCCAGCACTCGGGAAGCAGAGGCAGGTGGATCTCTGTGAGTTCGAGGCCAGCCTGGTCTACAAGAGCTAGTTCCAGGATAGGCTCCAAAGCTACAGAGAAACCCTGTCTCAAAAAAACAAAAAAAAAAAGAGAGAGAGGGAAAGGAGGGAAGAGAGAGAAAGCACTCCCAAGAAGGAAAGTGTTCTAGTGAGCTGAAGAAAGGCTCCAAGCACTGGTTTTGTTTTACAATAGTCTTACTCTATAACCCAGCTGTCCTTCAGTCCCGACAATCCTGCTCCACCTCACAAGCACGGGATTACAATGGACGCTGCCATGCCCAGATTCTTTGAAATGTCTTTCCTTTGCACCTCTACTCACCACTCCCAGTCATTTTTAAGTATGTGGGGGTTTGTGTGTGTGTGTGTGTGTGTGTGTGTGTGTGTGTGTGTGTGTGTTTAGGAATTACTGCAAATTCTCTTTTAATTAATTTTTATTATTCCACGTGTATGAATGTTTTACCTTCATGTATGTCTATGTATCAAATATGTGTGCCTGGTTCCCATGGAGGCCAGAAGAGGGTGTCGGATCTCCTTAACTGGAGTTACAGAGGGTTATGCGCTAGCAGGGCTGCTGGGGACCAAAGCTTGGTCCTTTGCAAGAGCACCAAGTGCTCTTAACTGATGAGCCTTCTCTCTGGCCCCGTAAGTGACTTTTAAGTCACTTTCTTTTCTAAAAAATTAGGCAAAATAGATCTAACATAAAACTTACTGTCTTAACTATTTTAAGCACACAATTTAGTACCATCAATCTATTTATTTTGCTGTACAACCTAACTTCAGATTTTCACCTTGTGAGACCAGTCTACCCACTAAGCAGCTCAATTCCTCCTCCCAGCAGTCTCTGGCAACCACCAGGCTACCTTTTGTGGGGTTTCTTTTGTGTGTGTATTTATTAGCATGTGTCAATTACACATAATTATATAATAATGGGCTTAATTATGACATTTCCCTGCTTATACGTATGTACTTCATAATCACCCCCATTTCCCTCTCTCTAGCTCCCATGCTTGCTGATCTACTTCTTCCTTCCTAGTTACCTTTCTACTTTCCAATGTGTCTGTATGTCTGTGTGTTTCTTGTGTGTCTGTGTATGTGTGTATGTTTGTGTATGTCTGTGTGTGTCATGTGTGTCTGTGTATGTCTGTGTATATCTGTGTGTGTTTCTTGTATGTCTGTATTGTGTTGTCTGTGTATGTGTGTATGTCTGTGTATATCTCTGTATGTGTCATGTGTATTTGTGTATGTATGTCTGTGTGTCTTTTGTGTTTGTGTATGTATGTCTGTGTGTCTGTGTGTGTGTCTGTGTATGTTTGTGTGTGTATGTCTATGTGTGTGTCTGTGTGTGTGTTTCTTGTGTGTCTGTGAATGTGTGTATGTCTGTGTGTGTGTCATATGTGTATCTTGTGTGTCTGTGTGTGTATGTGTATATCTGTGTGTGTCTTGTGTGTTTGTGTATGTATGCCTGTGTGTGTCTGTGTGTCGTGTGTGTGTGTGTGTGTCCTGTGTGTGTCCTGGGCATCTGACCACTGGCTGCGCAAAGAAGGTGCCTCTCCCTCCAATGGCAACCATTTCCTGGCTGTAGATCCTCCGGGAAGGGTGGGGCCTCGTGAGCTCCTCCTCTTTCTGAGATGGTATTGACAGGCCCAATCCTTGGCAGGTCCTCACAGCTGATGTGAGTTTAGGAGTGCAGTGGGAGACAGAAAGATGTCTCGGTGGTGAAGAGCACTTGTTGCCTTTGCAGAGAACCTGGGTTTGGTTCCTAGCTCCTATAGAGTGGTCATAACCATCCAAAACTCCAGTTCTGCGGGATCAGACACCCTCTTCTGACATCCAGGGGCAGCAGGCACACACATAGCACATATAACACACAGACATGCAGGCGACACACTCAGACACATAAAGTTTTTTTTAATATTTATTTACTTATTATGTATACAGTATTCTATCTGCATGTATCCCTGCAGGCCAGAAGAGGGCACCAGACCTCATTACAGATGGCTGTGAGCCACCATATGGTTGCTGGGAATTGAACTCAGGACCTCTGGAAGAACAGTCAGTGCTCTTAACTGCTGAGCCATCTCTCCAGCCCCTCACATAAAGTTTTTTTAAGACTAAATAAAACCAGATATTACAGTGCATGCTTAGAATCACAACACATCGGAATCTGAGGCAGGAGCGTTGAGAGTTCAAGGCCAGCCTGAGCTATATGGTGAGACCCTGTCTTGAAGCAGGGATGGTGGATACAAAATATTACTGCATTGCTTGTGTGTTCCACAGGATGTCTCTCCATCCACTCGTCCGCAGAGGCTTCAGTGCTGCCACCGCCATCTGATTGGACTAGCTGGGCCATCTGGTAATTCAGTGTTTAACTTTGTGAAGAATGGCCACCTTGTTCTGCACAGCAGTCCACAGGGTTCCTATCTACGCACCCTTAGTGGACTTGTCATTTCTGCTTTGGGTTTGAGTTTGGCAGAAGACTCTTTAACAGCAGTCATTCTAATATTCTAATGTGTATGGCCAGTGTTTTATTGTGGTTTGTGAAAAGCAATGTATTATTATTATTATTTATTACGTGTGTGTGTGTGTGTGTGTGTGTGTGTGTGTGTGTGTAAGAGTTCCACGATTGCCTGGAATGGAGTATATTTATTTGGGGATAAACTCACAGTAAACTCACAGAAAGGGTAGCAATAGGGAAGGAAAAGGAATTCCAGGTTGTAGAGGGCCCCATTGGTTAAATCACCTTATTAACAGCTCTTAGATCTGTCACTATTCTCCATTTTCCAGATTTCCTTTTAACAACAAATACAGGAGAATTCCAGGGCTGGTTGATTCTTCAATATGGTGAGCATCTAGTTGCTCCTGTACCAGCTGCTCTAAAGCCTGCAGTTTCTCTTTTGTTAAAGGCCATTGTTTAACCCACAGGGGTTTCTAAGTTAGTCATTTTAAAATAGTTTCCCAATGGTAATAGGTTTGCCTTGTTTGTCTCTTGTTGATCTACATTTGTTGATCCATTGTCAGCCTTTGCCATATCTTCTACATAATGCAGAAGGTTGAGACTTTCTATTTTTGTCATTCCCAGAGGAAACATTATTTCTAGGAACACTTTGTCTATAATCCCTTCTCAGATGTCCTATTCTACCACAATTAAAACATTTGGCATTTTGATGTCTCTTCAATTCTTTGGAAATTGCTTCTCCTTCCCAAGACTCAGTATTATAGTCAAATGACTCAACATTGGCTGTGTGCAGGATCCATTCATCCATTGGTGCTGATTTTACCTTTAAAGGCCCAAGTATTTTTTTGCATTCTAAGCTGGCATTTTCAAAAGCCAGAGCAGTAGTAGCTCACACCTTTAATCCCAGCACTCAGGAAGCAGAGGCAGGCAGATCTCTGTGAGTTTGAAGCCAGCCTGGTCTAAAGAGCTAGTTCCAGGACAGGCACCAAAGCTACTCAGAGAAACCCTGTCTCAAAAGAAAAAAAAAAGTCAGAGATTCAATAAGTATTCGTCTAGCTTCTGGATTTGTTACCCCTGTTTATACAACTTTAGTTGGTCTTTGTAAAAAGTCACTAAAGGGTTCTCTTGGGCCTTCTATGACCTTAGTATATGTTTCAATTCTTCTTCCCAGTTCTTGAATGCTGAACCAAGCCTTCAAGGTTGCTGTATGGCATAGGAACAAGATGTATTCATTGTAAATAGCTTGATTCTATGGATCAGCATAATGGCCCTCGCCAAGAATTTGATCTTGGGAAGCCTCAACTCCTTTGACTGTACGTTAACGTTCCAGGACTTTAGACTCCTCTCTCCAATGGCATTTCCACTGTCACTGTGGCCCATCTTCTAGCACTGCTGAGACTAATTGCAGCCAATCATGTAGGGTGACTCTATTGCTTGAAGCCCATGTCTTTACTAAATCCCTAATATATGGTGAATGCATGCCATAAGATACTACTGATTGCTTAATTTCTTTGAGATCTTTTATACCTATAGGTTTCCATTTACATTCTGTGCATCCATTTGGGTATTGAGTATTTGCTGGCCTTTAGAGGTAATAACAGGATAAGTAGCTAAAACTCTTGGTAAGTCATCTCTGAGAGGTACTGGCAATGCTAAATTCTTTGCCTGTACCTTCTTTCCTTGCTTATCAGTTCTGACAAGTTCTTCAATCGATTCAAATCTTTTTATCATTGTCTTATGTAAAGCCTGACTCTCTTCACCATGCCCCATAGTGGGCACCAATTTGTTGGTGTACAAAAGAGTTCCACAATAGCCCAGAATGGACTATATTTATTTTGGGATAAACTCACAGAAAGGGTAGCAATTCACTATCCTCTACATGCACTGGGAACTAGAACAAAATGCAGCAGCCAAGAGCCCTGCACATGCTTTTCATAGGCCAGTATTTTAAAGGCTATTGACTGAAGGAGTTCCCACAGCATATATATAACTGTTTTAGGATTTTTATTGCTGTGAAGAGACACCATGACCATGGCAATTCATGTGGTTTTTGTTTGTTTTTTGTTTTATTTTGTTTTGTTTTGAGAGAGGGTTTCTCTGTATACCAGCCCAGGCTGTCCTAGAACTCACTTTGTAGACCAGAGATCCACCTGCCTCTGCCTCCCTAGTGCTGAGATTAAAGGCATTTGCAACCACCACACATCTGATAATGGCAATTCTTATAAAGGAAAATATTTAATTGGGGCTGGCTTACAGTTCAGAGGTTTGGTTAGCCCATTATTGTCATGGCAGGAAGCATGGCAGCATTCAGGAAGACATGATGCTGGAGAAAGAGCTGAGAGTTCTACATCTTGATCCTCAGGCAGCAGGTAGAGATTACTATACTGGACCTGGCTTGAGCATCTGAGACTTCAAAGCCCACCCCCAGTAACATACTTCCTCCAACAAGGCCACGCCTACTCCTACAAGACCACACCTCCTAATAGTGCTATTCCCTATGAGCCTATGGAGACCATTTTCCTTCAAGCCACCACAATAATGTTGTTTGTGTTTTTTTAAACACGATCTCTCTATATAGCCCTGGCTGTCCTGGAACTCATTATGTAGACCAGGCTGGCCTCAACTCACAGAGATCAGACTGCTTCTGCTTCCCAGCTGGGATTAAAGGTGTGTGCCGCAACCACCACCTGTCTTTTTTTTTTTTTTTTTTTTTTGGTTTGGTTTGGCTTGGTTGTGAGCCTGCCCTTTAACAACCAAGCCATTTCCCCGTGCTTATTTTTTGTCTTAAAGATTTTATTTGTGTATGCATGTGTGCAGATACTCACAGAGATCAGAAGAGGATGGTAGATCCCCTTGAGCTGCAGCTATGGGCATTTGTTTGCCAACTGACGTATGTGCTGGGAACCAAACCCTGGTCCTCTGAAAGAACAGAAAGTATTCTTAACTGCTGAGTCCATCTTTCAGGCCCTTGTTTTAGTTCTAAGTCCTGGCCAAAGCTCTGCTACAAGTTCCTGGCCCGAGCCTCTATTCGCTCACAATTGGTTTACTGCCAAACCTCCCCAGTCACTCCCAGCAGTCTCTTGTCAATGTTCAGGCTGGAATGAACCTCTTAAAATGGAAGATGGAGGATGGGGGAAATGGCTCGGCTGATAAAGTACTTGCCATATAGGCATCCGTCACCAGAACTCATACAGAAAGAGCAAACTTGGTGCACCCCTGCAACCCCAGTGCTGGGGAGGCAGAGACAAGTGGATCCTGGGGCTCAGTGGCTAGCCAGTCTGCCCTACTCTGAGACCGGGCCTGAGAGAGGGCTTGCCTCCCATCTCCAAGGCCCTGGGTCCAGTTTAGTCCATCAAGCTATCTTCCAGGCACTAGCTTGCCTTTTCTCGGAATTAGCTTCCCCAGGTGGGTGTTAGCATTCTTTCCACAGAGGTAGCAGAGGTAACTGAGATCCAGAAAGGCCTACTGACTCGCCTGAAGTCCTAGGATGAGCAAGGCAAGGCAAGGGTGTTCACACTTAACACGCACTGCATGGCTGGCCTTCACTGTGCTTTTCCTCATGCCCCCCACCCCAGCTCTCCACACCTACCCAGGAGGTTACAGCACAAAAAAACAGGAACTCATGTGTGGGAATAACCCGGCTCTAGGAATAAACTGCTCTTCCAGATTTGCTGATCTTGTGACCAAACCATTAATGCACTTCCAAGATGCCCCAAGGTAGACCAAGAGGGGCCTGAGGTCCGATTCTCTCTGCTCAGCATCTAGATTACCTCAGTGTCGAGAAAGCCAGAAATGCTTGTCCTTCCAGCTTCCCCTGCAGCCTCCCCAGACCGTGTGCGGATGTTCCTGCAGTGGAATTTCCAGCTTGGATGGGAGAG
Source organism: Ondatra zibethicus (assembly GCA_004026605.1). Taxonomy (NCBI): domain Eukaryota; kingdom Metazoa; phylum Chordata; class Mammalia; order Rodentia; family Cricetidae; genus Ondatra; species Ondatra zibethicus. The sequence continues at coordinate 21,536 of PVIU01004811.1, read as the reverse complement.
GAATGTATATTGATGCCACAATAGGAAAAGAATCCAACTTGGCATCGCTCCTGGGGCCATCACATCCCTAGTGTCCTCCTGACTGAGTGTCCACACCCAGTCACCCTCTGACTCTGGAAACACACTCACTCTCTCAGGATAGGGTGTGTACTAACAAAACTCAAGATGGGACGAGAGGGCCTGGAAGGGAGAGGAAAAGGAAACCCGTGCAGGCTAATCTTGGGGAGCACAGTCCTCCAGCTCACTGCACATCAGCAGTGGATGGCGGAGGGGTGGGGGGGTTTGAATCGGGTGTAAAAATAAAGCTGTCTCCTAGCCAGATGGTGGTGGCGCATGGCTTTAATCCCAGCACTCGGGAGGCAGAGGCAGGCAGATCTCTGTGAGTTTGAGACCAGCCTGGTCTACAAGAGCTAGTTCCAGGACAGGCTCCAAAGCTACAGAGAAACCCTGTCTCTAAAAACCAAAAAGAAAAAAAAAAGATAAAGCTGTCCCCAAACCCTTCTTTGAATTGTAGACAAATAGAATGGAAGCTTCACTGTGCTGACCTCATTGCCCACACAGGTTTAGGAGCCAAGTGTCTTTCAAACCTTCATATTTGGGTCTGGAGTCATGCTACAGAGGATAAGGTACTTGGCACACAAGCATGAAGGTCAGAGTTCAAATCCCCAGAAGCCACATAAAGTTGGGTGTGGGAGTACACGTATGAACCCTCTGTCAAGGGGAGAGGTGGAAGCAGGAGGATCCTAGGATGCTCAGCTCACAGGGCATGTTTCCAAAGCCCATTGCAGCAGATGCACTACGTGTTTGTGTCTGCACAGAACTCTCCACCATGCTGTGCTCACTCACACCCTGCAAAAGCCCTGTGCCCTGGCATGGAAGGAGCACACGAGATGCTCCGGAATGTTACTAGCTCTTTAGAAACATTCCTGAGAGAAGTAACCACAGAGTTTGAGCCGTTAATTCTGACTTAACAGAGCTCTCCACGGCACCTCAGTAGCACAGTGTAATGCTCTCTTTTTATTGTCCCCTTTTGTAAGTGACTTAGTGTAGGGAATCACAAAGAAGGCAGACACTATGAATGACTAACACCTCCTAGCTGGTATTTCTTTTTTTTTTTTTTCTGCTTGTCTGTTTGTTTGTTTTTGAAACAGGATTTCTCTGTACATTTGGAGCCTGTCCTGGAACTTGCTCTGTAGACCAGGCTGGCCTCAAACTCACAGATATCCGCCTGTCTCTGCCTCCTGAGTGTGCTGGGATTGATATTTATTGAGCTCTACATTTTCTCTGCTCCCCTCCCTGACTCTCCCTTCCCCCCTTCAACCCTCCCCAAGGTCCCCATGCTTCCAATTTACTCAAGAGATCTTGTCTTTTTATACTTCCCATGTAGATTAGATCTATGTAAGTCTCTCTTAGTGTCCGCATTGTTGTCTAAGTTCTCTGGGATTGTGGTTTGTAGGCTGGCTTTCTTTGCTTTATGTTTAAAAACCACCTATGAGTGAGTACACGTGATAACTGTCTTTCTGGGTCTGGGTTACCTCACTCAAAATAATGTTTTCTAGCTCCACCCATTTTCCTGCAAAATTCAAGATGTCATTATTTTTTCTGCTGTGTAGTACTCCATTGTGTAAATGTACCACATTTTTCTTATCCATTCTTCGGTCGAGGGGCATTTAAGTTGTTTCTAGGTTCTGGCTATGACAAACAAAGATGCTATGAACATAGTTGAGCACATGTCCTTGTGGCATGATTGAGCATCCTTTGGATATATACCCAAAAGTGGTATTACTGGGTCTTGAGGAAGGTTGTTTCCTAAATTTCTGAGAAATCGCCACACTGACATCATCCAAAGGGGTTGTACCAGCTTGCATTCCCACCAGCAATGCAGAAGTGTTCCCTTTTCCCCACAACCTCTCCAGCATAAGTTGTCATCAGTGTTTTTGATCTTGGCCATTCTTTCTTCTTTCCTTATTTCTTTCTTTATTTATTTATTGAGCTTTACATTTTTCTCTGCTCCTCTCCCTGCCTCTCTCCTCCCCCCTTCAATCCTCCCAATTTACTCAGGAGATCTTGTCTTTTTATACTTTCTACTTCCCATGTAGATTAGATCTATGTAAGTCTCTCTTAGTGTCCGCATTGTTGTCTAAGTTCTCTGGGATTGTGGTTTGTAGGCTGGTTTTCTTTGCTTATGTTTATAAACCACCTATGAGTGAGTACATGTGATAATTGTCTTTCTGTGTCTGGGTTACCTCACTCAAAATAATATTTTCTAGTTCCATCCATTTTCCTGCAAAATTCGAGCTGTCATTATTTTTTTTCTGCTTGCATTCCCACCAGCAATGCAGAAGTGTTCCCTTTTCTACACAACCTCTCCAGCATAAGTTGTCATCAGTGTTTTTGATCTTGGCCATTCTTACAGGTGTAAGATGGAATCTCAGAGTTGTTTTGATTTGCATTTTTCTGATGACTAAGGATATTGAACATTTCCTTAAGTGTCTTTCAGCCATTTTAGATTCCTCTGTTGAGAGTTCTCTGTTTAGGTCTGTACTCCATTGTTTTATTGGGTTATGTGATCTTTTGGTATCCAATTTCTTGAGTTCTTTGTATATTTTGGAGATCAGACCTCTGTCTGATGTGGGGTTAGTGAAGTTCTTTTCCCATTCTGAGGGTGTTGTTTTATCTTGTTGACCATGTCCTTAGCTTTACATAAGCTTTTCAGTTTCAGGAGGTCCCATTTATTAATTGTTTCTCTCAGTGTCTGTGCTACTGGGGTTCTATTTAGGAAGTGGTTCCCTGTGCCAATATGTTCAAGTGTACTTCCCACTTTCTCTTCTATAAGGTTCAGTGTGGCTGGCTTTATGTTGAGGTCTTTGATCCATTTGGACTTGAGTTTCATGCTTGGTGATAGATATGGGTCTATTTTCATTTTTCTACATATTGATATCCAGTTATGCCAGCACCACTTGTTAAATATGCTTTCTTTTTTCCATTTGATGTTTTTTTTTTTTGCTTCTTTATCAAATATCAGGTGTTTGAAGATATGTGGATTGATATCCGGGTCTTCTATTCGGTTCCACTGGTCCTCCTGTCTGTTCTTATGCCAGTACCAAGCTGTTTTCAGTACTGTAGCTCTGTAGTAGAGTTTGAAGTCAGGGATTGTGATGCCTCCAGAAGTTCTTTTATTGCACAGGATTGTTTTGGCTATCCTGGTTATTTTGCTTTTCCAAATGAAGTTGAGTACCATTCTTTCGAGGTCTTTGAAGAATTTTGTTTGGATTTTGATGGGCATTGCGTTGAATCTGTAGATTGCTTTCAGTAAGATTGCCATTTTTATTATATTAATTCTGCCTACCCAAGAGCATGGGAGGTCTTTCCATTTTCTGGTGTCTTCTTCAATTTCTTTCTTCAAAGATTTAAAGTTCTTGTCATACAAGTCTTCCACTTGTTTGGTTAGAGTTACTCCGAGATATTTTATGCCATTTGTGGCTATTGTGAAGGGTGTTCTCTGATTTTTTTTTTAAATATTTATTTATTTATTTATTTATTTTGTATACAATATTCTGTCTGTGTATATCCCGGAAGGCCAGAAGAGGGCACCAGACCTCATTACAGATGGTTGTGAGCCACCATGTGGTTGCTGGGAATTGAACTCAGGACCTTTGGAAGAGCAGGCAATGCTCTTAACCACTGAGCCATCTCTCCAGCCCCCTCTGATTTCTACCCCAGCCCTTTTAACATCTGTGTACAGGAGGGCTACTGATTTTTTTGAGTTAATCTTGTATCCTGATACATTGCTGAAAGTGTTTATGAGTTGTAGAAGTTCCTTGGTAGAATTTTTGGGATCACTTATGTAAACTATCATATCATCAGCAAACAGTGAGAGTTTGACTTTTTCTTTTCCAATTTGTATCCCTTTGATCTCCCTTTGGTGTCTTATTGCTCTAGCTAGGACCTCAAGAACTATATTGAATAGATATGGGGAGAGTGGACAACCTTGTCTTGTTCCTGATTTCAGTGGAATTGCTGGGAGTTTCTCTCCATTTAGTTTGATGTTGGCTGTTGGCTTGCTGTGTATTGCCTTAATTATGTTTAGGTATGTTCCTTATATACCTGCTCTCTCCAAGACCTTTATCATGAAGGGATGTTGTATTTTGTCAAATGCTTGAGAGGGGAGTGTTGAAGTCTCCCACTATTAGTGTGTGGAGTTTAATATATGATTTAAGCTTTAGAAGTGTTTCTTTGACATATGAGAGTGCCCTTGTATTTGGGGCATAGATGTTCAGAATTGAAATTTCCTTTTGATGGATTTTTTCTGTGAGTAATATGAAATGTCCTTCTTTGTCTCTTTTGACTGATTTTAGCTTGAAGTCAGTTTTGTTAGATATTAGGATAGCTACACCCGCTTGTTTCTTAGGTCCATTTGATTGATGTATTTTTTCCCAACCTTTTACTCTGAGACGATGTCTGTCTTTGAGGTTGAGATGTGTTTCTTGTATGCAGAAGAGGGATGGATTCTGTTTTCAAATCCAATCTGTTAGCCTGTGCCTTTTTATGGGTAAGTTGAGTCCATTTACATTAAGGGCTATTAATAACCAGTGTTTGCAATCTCCTGTTAATTTAATTTTCATCGTTGGTGATGTTAATTTGTGCATGTTTTTTCTTCTTCGGGATTTGCTGTAATGAGATCATCAATTGTGTGTGTTTTTGTTGGTGTAGCCATCTTCCTTTGGGTTGGCATTTTCCTCTAGTATTTTGTGTAGGGCTGGGTTTGTGGCTAGGTATTGGGGAAATCTAGATTTGTCATGGAATATCTTGTTTTGTCATTCTACAGTGATCAAAAGTTTTGCTGGGTATAGTAGTCTGGGTTTGCTCCATGGTCTCTTAATGTCTGCATAATGCTTGTCCATGACCTTCTGGCTTTCATTGTCTCTACTGAGAAGTCAGGTGTAATTCTGATAGGTCTACCTTTATATGTTACTTGTCCTTTTTCCTTTGCAGCTCTTAATATTCTTTCTTTACTCTGTATGTTTAGTGTTTTGATTATTATGTGGCGAGAGGACTTTATTTTGGAGCCAGTCTATTTGGTGTTCTGTAAGTTTCTTATATCTTCATAGGTATATCTTTCTTTAGGTAGGGAAAGTTTTCTTCTATGATTTTGTTAAATAAATTTTCTGTGCCTTTGAGTTGAACTTCATCTCCTTCTTCTATACCTATTATTCTAAGATTTGGCCTTTTTATGTTGTCCCATATTTATGGATAGTTTGGGTTAAGCTTTTGTTAGATTTAATGTTTTCTTTAACTGATGAATCTATTTCCTCTATTTTATCTTCAGCGCTTGAGATTCTCTCTTCCATTTCTTGTATTCTGTTGTTCATGCTTGCAGTTATGGTTCCTGATTTTTTTTTCTCATGATTTGTTTCTATAATTCCTTTGGCTTGTGTTTTCTTTATTTTTTTCTATCTCAGTTTTCAAGTCCTGAATAGTTTCTTTTATATGTTTGAGTTCTTTTCTTGGCTTTTTTTTTTTTTATGGTTTTTTGAGACAGGGTTTCTCTGTGGCTTTGGAGCCTGTCCTGGAACTAGCTCTTGTAGACCAGGATGGCCTCGAACTCACAAAGATCCGCCTGCCTCTGCCTCCCTAGTGCTGGGATTAAAGGCATGTGCCACCACCACCCGGATTTTCTTGGTTTTCTTTAAGTGATTTGCTGATATCTTCCAATTTTGTGTTTGTTTTTTCCTCCATTTCTTTAAGGTAATTTCTCATTTCATCTTTAAGAATTTCAAACATTCTCCCAGATCTGGCATGGGTGGGAAGCACAGAGACAGGCATGCCATGCAGAGTAAAGTTGGATATTTATTCAGGGGGTTATGGAGGGGGAAGGGAGAAGGGGAGAAGAGCAGAGAGAGAGAGAGAGAAGAGAGAGAGAAGCAGGGGGAGGGGAGAAGTGGGGAGAGAGGCAGAAGTTGCCTCTCCAAAAAGAAGATGGAAAAGAGAAAGAGAGCTCAGGCAGGAAGCTGAAGATCAGCCTGCCTCAGCGGATGGGGGAGGGAGTGGGCGTGGCTTGTCTCTTAAAGAGACAGAACAATCATTACACCTTCTGTTTCCTGTTTGCCCTCCTCTACACCCTCCTGCAGTGACTTTTGGCCTCACCACAGGCCCAGGAACAATGGCTCCAAGACTCTGGACCAAAACTCTGAAATAATGAGCAAAAATGAAGCCTCCCCTCTTAAAAATTGATTTTCTGACTGGATGTGTAGCTCTAACTCCAGTTCCATGGGATACAGTGCCCTCTTCTGGCCTCTGCAGGCACCAGACGTGTGGTGCACATAGATACATGAAGACAAAAGATTCCTGTGCATAAAGTAAAAAAATAAATAAATCTTAAAAACAAAAACACTACACAGGCTGGAGAGATGACTCAGAGGTTAAGAGCAGTGGCTGCTCTTCCAGAGGTCCTGAGTTCAGTTCCTAGCAACCACATGGTGGCTCACAACCATCTGTAATGAGATCTGGTGCCTCTTCTGGCCTGCAGGCATACATACAGGTAGAACACTATATACATAATAAACAAATCTTTTTAAAAAATACACATAAAATAATAATCAACATTTTTTTGGTTTTGGTGGGTTTTTTGTTTTGTTTTGTATTTTAAGACAGGGTTTCTCTGTGTAGTCTTGGCTGTCCTGGAACTCACTCTGTTCGCCAGGCTGGCCTCAAACTCATAGAGGTCCACCTGCCTCTTCCTCCCAAGTGCTGGAATTGAAGGCATGGGCCACACCACCTGACTTTTTTTTTTTGTTTTTCTTTTGAGACAGGGTTTCTCTGTGTAGCCCTGACTGTTCTGGAACTCTCTGTAGACCTGGTTAGATCCCTGTGAGTTTGAGGCCAGCCTGATCTACAGACCTAGTTACAGGACAGCCAGGGCTACACAAATTCTGTATTGAAAACAAAAACAAAAGACAGATAACTTCTGGGAATCCTGGCGCTATTGTTCATGTAAGATAACAATGTAGGATAACAAGCCACTCTTGATTTCACTTCTGTAAACAAGCTTGATTGTCCCAGCTGCACAGGATGTCCCTGATCACTAGTAGGGGAGGTACTTGGGCAGGAAGTATGTCAGTATGTATGCTTGCCCCTGATTGGACAAAGGCAGGAAATATATAACCTTGTGAGTTTTGCCTTTATAAACCCCTGGCTAATGTAATTCAGCACTATACTCTGACAATCCCAAAATATAGACCCGGTCAGTGTCCTGGCCATAATTCTGACCAGTATTTAATAAAACTTGCTTCAAATTTGAATCAAAAATTGTGGTAGTGGTTTTATAGTCACCCAATGGGATTAACAATGACTTTGCAACATACTTTTTTCTTTTTATAATTCATTATTTTTATTTTATGTTCACTGGTGTTTTGCCTGCAGGTATGTCTGTGTGGAAGTCTCAGAAACCCTGGAACTGGAGTTACAGACAAGCGTGAGCTGCCATGTGTGTCTTCTGGAAGAGCAGTCAGTGCTTTTAACCACTGAGCCATTTCTCCAGCCCCAGAACATGTTTCCTGGCTGAAGAATGACCCAGTAGTTAAGAGTTATAGGCTGTTGTGAGCAACCCCATATGGGTGCTGGCTGTGGACAGAAGTAGAACTCAGGTCCTCTGTAAGAGCAAGGAGTGCTCCTGACCACTAAGTTTTCTCTCCAGCCCTTTCAGAGAAATAAGAAACCAAGCACATAATGGGAGATAGTAGCTTTGGGGCCTGTCCTGGAACTCGCTTTGTAGACCAGGCTGGCCTCAAACCCACAGAGATCCGCCTGCCTCTGCCTCTCGAGTCCTGAGAAGAAAGGTGTGCGCCACCACCGCCCAGCAAGAATGTTGAATTTAATTTTAAACATTTACTTATTTGTTTATTTATGGTATATGGCAAAAGGGACACATGAGTGTCACAGCACCGCAGTGAAGATCAGAGGACAATTTGCATAACTTGTTTCTCTACTTCTATCATGTGGATTCCAGGGATTAAATCTGGTTTGTTGAATTTGACAATAAGACCCTTTACCCACTGAACCAAATGTTTGATGTTGGGCTGGGTGGTGGTGGCTCATGCCTTGAATGGAACTAGAGACAGGTGGATCTCTGTAAATTCAAGGCCAGTCTCCTCTACAGAGAGAGTTTCAGGAAGTCTCCAAAGCTACAGAGAAACTCTGTTTTGAAGACAAAAACAAAAGCAAGAATGTTTGATGTTAAATGCCTTTAATCCCAGCACTTGGAAGGCAGAGGCAGGCAGATCTCTGTGAGCTCAAGGCCAGTCAGGGGTACATAGTAAGACCCTATCTCATAAAAATTATTTATTATTGATTTATTATCAATTGTTTTAGTCACTTTTCTACAGCTGTGACAAGACAGCGTGATCATGGAAACTTATAAAAGAAAACATTTAATTTGGAAGCTCAGTATAGTGATATTTTATTTATATTTTAATAAATAAAACTTGCCTAAATATCAGAAGGGCAAAGCTAAGTTATTAGAGGTCAGGCAGTGATGGCACACACCTTTAACCCCAGGATTTGGGAGACAGAAGCAGAGGGATCTCTGTGAGTTCAAGGCCACCCTGACCAACACAAGATCAAGTGGAAGCAAATCCAGGTGGTGGTGGCCTACACCTTTAATCCCAGTACTAGAGTGAATATAAAGTGGGAGGAGAGAGAGGCTTAGTCTGTTTAGTCTGCGGTTGCCCAACCTTGGGTGCTTTGCTTTTCTGGTTTTCAGGTTGAACTCCAATATCTGTCTCTGGGTTTTTTTTTATTCATGCTATAGCTCAGAGTTCAGAGGCTTATTATGGTCTGTGGGCATCACTGGAGGGAGCATGGCTGCAGACAGGCAGGCATAGTATGGGAGCAGCAGCTGAGAGCTACATCTGATCCACTAGCACAGGAAGAGAAAAAGAGCACTAACTGGGCCTGCTACAGGCTTTTGACACCTCTAAACCTGCCCTTGGTGACACACACTTCCTCGAACAAGGTCACACTCCTAATCCTCCCCAAACAGTTCCACCAACCAACTGAACTCAAGTTCCAGGAGCTCCACCACCATCTTTGGCCCCTATTAGCACCTTTATACTTGTGATGCATGCAAACTCACATAGGCACACACATGCATGCGCACAGACACAAACAACTTTAATAATAGATACAGTTAGGCAGTGGTGGTGCACACTTTTAATCCCAGCATTTGGGAGGCAGAGGCAGGTGAATCTCTGTGAGTTCAAGGTCAGCCTGGTCTACAGGACAGCTAAGGCTGTTACACAGAGAACCCCTGTCTTGAAAAAGAAAATGATAATAATAATAATAATAATAGATACATAAATATTAATTTAAAAACATTGACAATCAATATCAACCCCTACAACTTGTATACTTGTACACCTATTTTATATTCATGTATACATGAGTTTGCATGAAAATTCCTCAGGTGAGATGGGGTTAAAGTGGAAAAAGGTTTTGTTTTGTTTTTTTAAGATTTATTTATGATGTATACAATGGTCTGTCTGCGTGTGTCCCTGCAGACAGAAGTTGGCACCAGATCTTATTACAGGTGGTGTGAGCCACCATATGGTTGCTGGGAATTGAACTCAGGACCTCTGGAAGAGCAGTCAATGCTCTTAACCACTGAGCCATCTCTCCAGCCCCCTTTTGGTGGTTTTTTAGTGTTGTTGTTTTTTTGCTTTTCAAGACAGGATTTCTCTGTGTATCTCAGGCTGACCTGATACTTACTCCGTAGACCAACCAGGCTGTCCTAAAACAGAGATCCACCTGCCTCTGCCTCCCAAGTGCTGGGATTAAGGCACGTGCACGTGGCTTTGATTTTGTCTTGTACTGCTGGGGGGGGGGGACCAGCCTCCAGCAGCACGGGGCTTTGACAGGAATCGGCGGAGTTGACAAAACTAAACTTTTCTATCTGAGGGGGGTCGATGCTCCTCTGGCATGGCCCACCACAGTCTTGTATTTGAGACACAGTCTCACTATATACCCCAGGTTGATCTGAACTCCGTATGCAGCCCGAGCTGTCCTCAAACTTGCCAGACTCCTCCGCCCGCTACCTCCCACGAACTGAGATTAAGGATAGGCATAAGCAACCAATTTTAACACAATCTCTGTGTGAGTGAGAGGGGTAGGGAAAGAATAATATCCACGGGGTCGGGGGAGGGTTTAATTGAGTCAGAAATGAGGAACCCATGGGTTAATAGCAAAGAGTTCTTGGTTAACGTCTTACCCATAGAGGGGCCAGTAGCACCCCCTGCTGCTAGACCTTGTGTAGTACACCCTGCGCAGTTGGGAAACTAATACAGTCCTAATAATGACTGTAGCTTCTTGGGCTGTGATAGCTCCTCCTATCTCACTCCCTGCACCACTGCTTGTCAGTTCACCCATTGTTTGTTCGTTCGTTCGTTCGTTCTTTTGTTCTTTGGTTTGTTCCTTTCTTTCTCCCTTCCTCCCTCCCTTTCTTCCTTTTTTTCGTTTGGAGATGTTATTTTACTTTCATTGGTGTTTTGCCAGAATGTGTCATTAGGCACCATGTACATGCAGTGCCCAGGGAAGCCAGAAGAGGACGATTTAACCAGTCGCTTAGCCACCTCCCTAGCCCTCAGCCCCAATCCCTCCTCCCCCTTTTAGAGTTCCAGAGGAGACATGGATGCACAGTGGAACTCTGCAGACCAGGCTGGCCTCAAACTCACAGAGATCTGCCTGCCTCTGGCGTCCAGGGATTAAAGACGTATGGCACCATGCCCTGCTTCTTGTCAATCTTTCACGCCCACGTCACCTAGATCCATCTGCCAGTGACACAATTCCCCTGGAACTTCGGGGAGGTGGTATAGTTGGATACTGTTAGTGTGTGCGTGTATATATATGTATAGGTCCGGCGCTATGACCACATCCGTTCCTGCTGGTACCAGAAACCAGATGCTTCCAGCTAACCTGGATTCGACCTTAAAGTACCAGTCTGCACTGCCATCTCTACAAACCCGTTCTGCCCAGAGAGAGATGGTTTTGGTGCATCTGCTTGTCTGACTTTAGACTTTATCATCTTTCTTTTTTGGGGGGGGGGTGTCAAGACAGGTTTTCTCTGTAGCTTTGGAACCTGTCCTGGAACTCACTCTGTAGACCAGGCTCGTCTCAAACTCACAGAGACTCACCTGCCTCTGCCTCCTGAATGCTGGGATTAAAGATGTGCACCACCACCGCCCAACTGACTCTAACATCTTGTTTACTAAAGCAGACAGTTTCTCTGTTAGTTCATTGTGTCCTTCCTGACTCCTGATCTCTGGCCTATCACCTTCATAAACTGGATCCTGACCCTTAGGCATAGCCAGTGTCCTTAAGGAGCCCAGTTCAAGCCCCAGAATCTCTCTTCTGCCATCGTCAGGGAAACTGTGACCAGCCCCAGAGGTTCTAAATTATTTCAAAGTAAAGACTCCATTATGGCCAGGAAAGGTGGTGCACACCTTTATCTCCAGCACTCGGGAAGCAGAGGCAGGCAGATCTCTGTGAGTTTGAGGCCAGTCTAGTATACAAAGTGAATTCTAGGACAGCCAGGACTGTTATACAGAGAAACCCTGTCTCAAATACACAAACACACACACACACACACACACACACACACACACACACAAAGGCTAAGCCAGAGAATGGTGGCACATGCCTGTAATCCCAGCAGTCTGAAAGCAGTGGCAGGTGGATCTCTACATTTGAGGCCAGCCTGGTCTACAAAGTGAATTCCAGGACAGCAGGGCTACACAGAGAAACCCTGCCTCGAGAAAACAAAAACAACAACAGAAGCAAGACTGGGCTAGGTATGGTGGCACACCTTTAATTCTGGCACTTGGGAGGCAGAGGCAGGTAGACCTCTTAGTTCTAGCCCAGTCTGGTCTACATGGAGGGTTCTAGACCAGCTAGGGCTACTTGGTAAGACCCTACCTCAGAAAAAAATAGATACAGGGCAAGACTGAGCACCCGGGAAGATAGTTCAGTCGGTAAGACTCTTACCTTGTAAATATGAGAAGTTGAGTTTGGATCCACAGCACGAACAAAAGAAAAAAATATAAAACCGATGTGGTGGGGCTTATTTGCAATCTCATGGCTGGGATGAGACACTTGGGGCTCACTGGCTAGCTAGCAAGTTGACAACTGTTTGGCAAGCTTCAGCCCTATCAGAGACCCTGACTCAAGAACCAAACAAATAATCAAGAAACAAAGCAACAACATACAAAACTTAAGGTGATAATCCAAAGTTGTCCTTGGGCCTGCATATGTGTTCTCATTCATGTACATGTTTACTTTTACACACATGTACACACACATACACAGATCAAGACTAGTTGCCTGTGACTGCTCCTACTTGTCATCCCAGAAGCATTTGGGAGACTGAGAGAGGAGAGGGACTACAGATTTGAGGCCAGCCTGGGCTACAGAGTGAGAGACCTCGTCTCCAAAAAATAGGATGAGGAGGAGGATACATAAAACAAAAGTTGGTCAGGCGGTGGTGGCACACACCAGCACTCAGGAGGCAGAGGTAGGTGGATTTCTGCGAGTTCTAGGCTAGCCTGGACTGTAGAGCCAGTTCCAGGACAGGTTCCAAAGCTACACAGAGAAACCCTATCTTGAAACCACCCCTCATTCCCCCCCCACACACACCCAAAAAAGAAAGAAAAATTGGTGGGTATTAGACCTCCAGATCACAGGAACACTTACAAGTCAAGTTCAGGATTTTGGATGATCCTTGGTGGCAGGCTGAGTAGTGTCCTGCCCCATCACACCTACTCTCGGTGCAGGTTCCCAAGCCAGGACGATCTCAGGTACTCTACTGTAGAGTGGGCTTGGACCTCTGTCCACTGCATCAACGATGCTGGCTGTAGAGAACGGCTCAGACCAGCCTTGGTCAATCCGGCACAGCTGCAAAGATCACAGGTCATGGTGCTTTCAATTTGAGCTTTCCTGTCACCAGCTGCCACCCCAACCTCCCTCATGAAGTATCTGATCAACAGCTGCAGCAGCTCAGCTGGAAATGTGATCAAATGCGCTCCCTCAAGGCTTAGGGAGCATCTTGAAAGAAGGGGCAGAAAGGCTGTAAGAGCCAGAGATGGGGAGGAGCGCTGTGCTCCGGATATGATATGATCCTGGTACTCACGAACTCACTGCTGTCACGGCAACTGGCAAAAGATAAAGTCAGCAAGATCAGTCACAGTCCAATGAGCAGCATTAATTGGACTCAATGAACTACTCCCCCCCCAAAAAAAGGAGATGAAACGATATTGGTAGAAGATATGTTGGGAGGACGTCCTGAAGAGTTGGGAGGGCAGGACTGAGGGTGGATAGGGTCAAGATACATTGTGTATGAAGTTGTTGCTAAAGAATAAATAAAGCTAGTAGTGGCACACGCCTTTAATCCCAGCACTCAGGAGGCAGAGGCAGGCGGATCTCTGTGAGTTTGAGTCCAGCCTGGTCTACAAGAGCTAGTTACAGGTCAGCTAGGACTATTACAGAGAAACCCTGCCTCAAAAAAACCAAAAGAAGAAGAAGAAGGAGAAGGAGGAGGAGGAGGAGGAGGAGGAGGAAGAGAAGAAGAAGAAGAAGAAGAAGAAGAAGAAGAAGAAGAAGAAGAAGAAGAAGAAGAAGAAGAAGAAGGAAGAAGAAGAAGAAGAAGGAAGAAGAAGAAGAAGAAGAAGAAGAAGAAGAAGAAGGAGAAGAAGAAGAAGAAGAAGAAGAAGAAGAAGAAGAAGAAGAAGAAGAAGAAGAAGAAGAAGAAGAAGAAGAAGAAGAAAAGAATAAATAAAATATGGTTCTAACTTTGTGTTTTGTTTTTGAGACAGGGTTTTCTGTGTAACCCTGGCTGTCCTGGAACTCACTCTGTAGATCAGGCTGGCCTCAGACTCAGAGATCTTCCTGCCTCTGCCTCCTGAGTGCTAGGATTAAAGGCATGTTCCACTATCGCCCAGATTCAGTACCTTCTTAAAAAATATCTTTACTAGGGGGCTGGAGGGATGGCTCAGTGGTTAAGAGCACTGGATGCTCTTCCAGAGGTCGTGAGTTCAATTCCCAGCAACCACATGGTGGCTCACAACCATCTGTAATGAGATCTGGCGCCCTCTTCTGGCATGTGGGCATACATGGAGGCAGAATGTTGTATACGTAATAAGTAAATAAATCTTAAAAAAAAAAAGTCTTTACTAGCCAGGTGGTGGTGGTGCACGCCTTTAATCCCAGCACTCAGGAGGCAGAGGCAGGTGGATCTCTGTGAGTTTGAGGCCAGCCTGGTCTACAGAGTGAGTTCCAGGACAGGCTCCCAAAACTACACAAAGAAAAACTAAAAAGAAAAACTAAAAAGAAAAAAAAAATCTTTATTAGCCAGGTGGTGGTGGAACATGGTTAGTCCCACTTGGGAGGCAGAGGCAGGCAAATCTCTGAGTTTGAGGCCAGCCTTGTCTCCTGGTCTACAGTGAGTTTCAGGACACCTATAGCTACACAGAGAAAAACCCTGCCTCAAAAAAAAAAGTATTAAAGGCTGTGTGGAGATGAGCTGAGCCCACAGTGGTTCTCATCCAGTCAGGTCTGCTGGACTGGTTTCTCTTCCACCTGCTGGTCCCCACAGCCACTCATGAAATAATCAATCTTTTTGTTTGTTTTTTGTTTTTGTTTTTTTGAGACAGGGTTTCTCTGTACTGTAACAGTCCTAGCTGTCCTAAAACTAGCTCTTGTAGACCAGGTTAGCCTCAAACTCACAGAGATCTGCCTGTCTCTGCCTCCCAAGTGCTGGGATTAAAGGCGTGCGCCACCACTGCCCGGCTGTAAATAAATCTTTTTAAAAAAGAGAAAATAAAAAGTTAGTTTATTCCTGAAATAAAATATAATAAGGCTATTACATAAGAAATCCATCTCGCCGGATGATGGTGGCGCACACCTTTAATCCTAGCATTTGGGAGGCAGAGGCAGGCAGATCTCTTTGAGTTTGAGGCCAGCCTGGTCTACAAAAGCTAGTTCCAGGACAATCTCCAAAGCTACAGAGAAACCCTGTCTCGAAAAACCAAAAATAATAACAATAATAATAAATAAATAAAAAATAAATAAACTATAGAAAGAAAGGAAGGAAGGAAGGAAGGAAGGAAGAAAGAAAGAAAAAGAAACCCAAGTCTCTCATAAGATCACTTGGAATGAGCAAAGTGAAAAAATAAGGGATAGAGCACCCTGATTCTTTTAAAGTATTTATTCTTTATGCTTACTTAGAATCAAGACTGCTTTATAGCCCAGGCTGGCTTCAAGCTCCTCCCACTCCTGTGTCTACCACCATCCCCCTCCTCCACCACCACCACCAGAGTTAGGAATACAGGCCAGCCCCGCCACATCCAGTCTGCCCCCAGTTTCTTAATCCCCAAGAAGTCCCTGATTATAGAATGAATGGGGGAGGGTATTTCCCAGTCCCGGAGCACAGACAATACCCCTGAAGTTTTTGGAGGCGCTGTCTGAAATAAGGTCCTCCCTCCGAAAATTGCATTTCTAAAGATTGGCCTGAAGGTGGCGCCCCTGCTGTTGAACTGGAAAAGCTGGACTAATCTGGAGAAAGAATGTGGATGTTCCCAGTGGAAGCGGGTGCGTGTCACAGTTTAGACTGTGAACTGGACCCTTTCAGCAACCCCTGGAAGAAGGGACATTGCCCACACCTAACAGTACTGTCAGCTCCTCAAAGGGGTCAAAAATCACCTTAAACTCTCATTGCCTTAGATTCAAAACAACCTGGGTTTGTTTAATTAAATACTACACTCTAGTCCCATGTGGTGCTGCAGGCCAGCAATCCCCGGCACTGAGATGTGAAGACACAAGAACCTGGGGTTCAAGAGCATCCTTGAATACACAGCAAGTTTGAGGCCAGCCTGGGCTGCATGAGAGAACATTTCAAAAAACAAAACATCTGTATTTCCAAATAAGCATTCCAAATCCAGTCTGGAGTCTCTCCACGACAGAGTTTAGGAGCAGTTCTGAGCTGGTCATGGTGGTCCACACCTTTAATCAATCCCAGCACTCAGGAGGCAGAGGCAAGAGGAGCTCTGCGAGTTTGAGGCCAGCCTGGTCTACAAGGTAAGTTTTAGGAAAGCCTGGGTTACATAATGAGACTCTGCCTCAAAGATACAAACACACGAAAAACCGAAAAATATCCTTTCTGATCCAAATGTGCTCTGAGTGTTTCCAGGCCCTAGATGTACAAAGCGTCTGCCTGGAGGGCTGCAGGCAGGGCCAGACTGAGGAGCCAGTCACACCCAGACACATTTTGTCACCGTGCGTTCTGTAGCAACCACCCAGTTACACGAAGCCTCGCTTAGCAGAGTGGTCAGCTAGGTGGCAGAGCTGCAGGCTCTCTAGGGGATTCCGTTCATTCACTTCTGCCCACTGCTCTAATGAGATTCTAGCTGGGCAAACAGGCTGGGGCAGGTCTGGACCTCAGCCTTGGGATCTTCTCCTCTGGGACCCCAGGCTAGTTTTCTAAACCTGGAGAATCTGGGCAATGTTACTAATTGTGTGTGTGGTATGTGCTGGGGTGGTATGTGTGGAGGGGTATTGCTTGATGTGGTATGTGTGGTGTATGGTATATGTGTGTTTTACATTAGGTCCAGCCTGGCCATTCCTGGCCTATAGGGCAATTTGCTTTGTATACACTTGCATGTGTGTGACTGTATGTGGAAGGGTAGTAAGGTGTGAGTATGTGAAATGTATGTATAATATACGTGTGCCATGTGGTGTTGTATGTGGGTTGAGGGGAGGGAGAAGTGGTAGGAGTGTGGCATGTAAGTAGTCTGTGTGTGCATGATGTGTGCATGTATGTGATGGAGGTATGTATATGTGGGAATGTGTGATGTTCCTGGTGTGTGGAGTATGTGATATGTAAGAGCTATGTTTGGGAAGAGTATGTATGTGGTATGTGTGTAGTTTTTGGAGTATCTGGGATGTGTATTGGTAGGTGTGTGGTGTGGTATTGAGTGTTACATGGTTGTTGGTAGATTGTGAGGTATGATATACATGTGGTATGTTTGTGTGGTACATACATGTTATGTGTGTATGATATGTATGTACTTGGGAGACATGTGGGAGGGTCAGGGAATATGTGACTGGTGTGGTAGTGTGTGTGGTGTGTATATAGGGAGTGTAGCAGGGAATGTACCTAGTGTGGTATGAGCACTATGCATGTGTGGTTTGCAAGTATGCCGTGTGTCTGTGTGTAGTATGTGCCTGAAGTGGTCTATGTCTGGTGTGTGGTTTGTGTGTATGTCTGTGTACCTGTATATAGTGTGTGCCTGGTGTGGTATGTGTCTGGTGTGTAGTTTGCATGTATGCCGTGTATTTGTGTATAGTATGTACCTGGTTGGTATGTGTTTGGTGTGTGATTTGCATGTATACCGTGTATCTGTGTGTAGTATGTGTGTGGTGTGTGATGTGCATGTATGCCGTGTGTCTGTGTGTAGTATGTGCCTGGCGTGTGTCTGGTATGTGGTTTGTATGCATACTTGTGTATCTGTGTATATTGTGTGCCTGGTGTGGTATGTGTCTGGTATGTGGTTTGTATGCATACTTGTGTGTCTGTGTATATTGTGTACCTGGTGTGGTATGTGTCTGGTGTGTGATGTGGACTCTGTACCCCACACACTTGCGGGGTAAAGCACATCTCTGGCTGGCACACTCAGTTTATAGGCACACTAGCCGAGAAGCGGAAGTCTGCGCTTCCCTGGTCCCCCAGCTTCCTGTTTGTTTTAGGAAAGGTGCTCCCAGCAGCGGCTGGACTGCTCATGGCCTGTTTCCTTCCTCGCCTTCCCTCCCCTGAAACAGAACATGTATTTTATGACCAACTGATGCTGAGAAAGTGGCATTTGGGCAAGTGGGGTGGTAGTAAAATGGCCAAAATTATTCAGGGTGGCTTGCATTAAGCAGGAAATAAAAATAGTCGGCCCTCCTGTTGCTCCTTGTAAATGACCCATTAGAAAGATCAAATGGGATTTTCAAAGTCTACGCTGGCTTCACTCTTTCAGCCAGGCCCAGACAGGGAGCAAGGATGGCCAAAAGGAGCCTCTCACTCACCAGTCAGAAGAGAGCCTGCCACACCTGCGCTCAGGAAATGGGCAGGAAGATTGGGAGTTCAAGGTCGCCATTGGCAACAAAGTAAGTCTGAGGCTACCCTGGACTGAGACCTTCTTGTCTCAAAGAAAACAAACAAACAAACAAAAAAACCAAATCACAGAACTAGAGTGATGGTTAATTCAGTAAAGTGCTTGCCACAAAAACATGAAGACCTGAGTTCAAGTGCCAGCACCACCATAAAAAGCTGAGCACAGAGCCGGGCGGTGGTGGCCCACACCTTTAATCCCAGCACTCGGGAGACAGAGGCAGGCGGATCTCTGTGAGTTCGAGACCAGCCTGGTCTACAAGAGCTAGTTCCAGGACAGGCTCCAAAGCCACAGAGAAACCCTGTCTCAAAAAAAAAAAAAAAAAAGTTGAGCACAGAGTATAGGGGAGGCAGAGCTAGGAGGAGGATCCCGGGGATTCCCTAGGCAGCCATGCTAGTCAAAGCACCAAGGTCTGGGTCCAGTAAGAGACTACTACATCTCTAGAAATAAGGTGGAGCCAGGTCTGGTGGTGCTCCTTTAAACCTAGTATTGGAAGGCAGTCCTCTCTGGGAGTTTGAGGCCAGACTGGTCTACATAGTAAGAGCCTGTCTTCTGTTTGTTTGTTTGTTTGGGACAGGATTAGTCTACATTGAGCTGGATGTCCTGGAGATCTACCTGTGCCTGCTTCCAGACTCCTGAAATGAAACATATGTGCCACCACCCACAGCTGACCCTGTTGTTAAACATACACATAGATAGATAGATAGATAGATAGATAGATAGATAGATAGATAGATAGATAGATAGATAGATAGGATGGAGAGATTGAGAAAGACATCTGATATGGATCAGTGACCTCTACACACATGCTCACGCACATCTATATGTTCATATTTTATGTCCATTCTACCACATATAACACACATATACACATTAAAACTTTCTCCTGGAAACAAAGTTTGCTTTTCATCATAGGACCAGCAAGGCTGTGAATCTGTACATAGATGCCTATTGTAGGGAAGGCCAGCAGCTCAGCTACAGAGGAAGTTTGAAGTCAGCCTGGACTACATGAGACCTTATCAGGGAAACAGGGACAAGGAGGAGGAGGGAAAAAAAAAATCACCGTGAACCTGGGCATAGTAAGACATGTTTATAACTCAGAAGGCAGAGTCAGAGTTCAAAGCCAACCTATGCTACATATTGTTGGGGAATATTATTTTCAGGTGTGTTGCTTTTGTTTCCACAGCATTTGTTTAACTCTGTGATGCTGTGTTACTGTGCCTGTCTAAAACACCTGGTGGTCTAATAAAGAACCCAATGGCCAATAGCAAGGCAGAAACAAGGATAGGCAGGGCTGGCAGGCAAGGGTATAAATAGAAGGAGAAACGAGACAAAAGAGGAGCAAGAGAACAAGGAGAAGA
This sequence comes from Ondatra zibethicus, assembly GCA_004026605.1. Classification (NCBI taxonomy): domain Eukaryota; kingdom Metazoa; phylum Chordata; class Mammalia; order Rodentia; family Cricetidae; genus Ondatra; species Ondatra zibethicus. The sequence goes on along the minus strand of PVIU01004811.1, from coordinate 1,981 downwards.
AGACTTAGGGGCGGGCTACACATCAAGCCACGGAGAAATAAGTAAAGAAAAAAATATACAGAAGTAAAGAAAGATAAAAGCCCAGAGGGAAAAGGAAGCTGGGATAATATAAGAAATGCTGGCCGGGCAGTGGTGGCGCACGCCTTTAATCCCAGCACTTGGGAGGCAGAGGCAGGTGGATCTCTGTGAGTTCGAGACCAACCTGGTCCAGGACTGCCTCCAAAGCTGCAGAGATACCCTGTCTCGAAAAACAAAACAAAACAAAAAAAGCTGACTAGAAACAAGCCAAGCTAAGACCGGTCATTCGTAACTAAGAATAAGCCTCTGTGTGTGACTTGTTTGGAAACTGGGTGGTGGGCTCTCCCAAAAGTCAAGAGAGTAAAACATAAAACATTTTGATGTTCCAACCTGAGGCTCAAATATCCATCTAGAGCCTGAGAAAGCCGGGGAGTGGCTCCTTTAAGAGTTTGTGCCTGCTGGCGAGCCCTTGAGCAGCCAGTATGTTAAGTAGGAACAAAAAACAAAGTAAAAATGCCTGCCACAGAGCAAGCATCATTCTAGAGCTCTAGAAAAGTTGAAAGGAGTTCCTGGTTAAGCACCTCCAACCTGGCTGCAAGCTTTAGGCTTGACTTTCATGACTCATCCAGGAGTGGGCAGGGCCAGCCTATCTAGAGCATGTGGAGGGTCCAGGTGTAGTAGCTTAACGGTCTATAGTTTGCTTTTACCTTCAAAAAAGGCTAAAAGATATGGAGTAAAAGAGGTCCAGATGGAAAAACCTCTAAACAGATTCCAGTGTGTTTTACAATATGCGTAGGCTTAAGAAAAAAAAAAATGGGTATGGGCAGTCATAGAAAGAAATAAGAATTTTTTAAAAAATAAAGTCTTTAAAGAATCAGTAAAAGTAATATAAGAGAAAAAAAGCCCCATAAAGATGGGAAACATACAGGGAGTCTAGATCCTGTGTGCTATTGCGTTGATTTTGAAATTTCTGATTGCTGAAATGCAAAAAAAAAAAAAAAAAATGGCTTCTAAGAGACCTGGAATTGAAAGAGGGACTGTAGAAATAAACCAGCCTAGATAGTTTAAGAATGCCTTAACTTTAGAAGGGGGTAGGGGAGAGGCAGGGAGGGGAGCAGAGAAAAATGTAGAGCTCAATAAATATCATGGAAAAAAAAAGAATCAACCAGCCCTTGGAATTCTGTATTTGTTGTTAAAAAGAAAGCTGGGAAATGGAGAATAGTGACAGATCTAAGAGCTGTTAATAAGGTGATCCAGCCAAAGGGCTCTTGACAGTCTGGCATTCCTTTGTCTTGTCTATTGCCTAAAGATGGCCTCTTTTTTTTTTTTTGTTTTTTGTTTTTGTTTTTTGTTTTCTCAAGACAGGGTTTCTCTGTAGTTATGGAGCCTGTCCTGGAACTTGCTCTGTAGAACAGGCTGGCCTCAAACTCACAGAGATCCATCTGCCTCTGGCTCCTGAGTGCTGGGATTAAAAGCATGCACCATCACTGCCTGGCTAAGGATGGCCTCTTACTGATTTAAAAGATTGTTTCTTCACTATACCTCTACAAGAAAAAGACAGAGACAAAATTGCCTTCACAGTGCCTACTTATAATACTCAGTAATGCTAAATAGCCCCCACCCTGTGCCAATATTTTGTAAGCCATTGGAAATGATACGTAAGCAGATTTCTCAATCTATATTTTACCATTACATGGATGACATTTTACTATCCGATTCAAATATAGATACTTTAGAAATAATGTTTGAAGAGGTAAAGAAAATTTTGCCTTGTTGGGGATTACAAATTGCTCCTGAAAAATCACAAAGAGGAGATTCTATTAATTATTTAGGTTACAAAATAGGTTTACATAAATTAGACCCCTCCAGGTGCAAATTAGGAGAGATCAATTGCAGACTCTTAATGACTTCCAAAGACTGCTAGGAGACATCTCCAGACTATGGCCCAGTATTAGGATAAAAC